>JACSYO010002006.1:1385000-1615000 GCA_016806645.1 Ophiodon elongatus
ACGACTGTCCTGGGGCCTCAGACTTCCTCGAGTGCACTGCCTGCCAATCATGTTCTACTAATTTGACCAATATGTTTTCTAATACACACCACAAAAAAAAAAAAACACTATCATCTGACGTTATTGCCGTTTTTTTACTCCGCATGATTGTCATTTTCTGTCATCCCTGCCAGGTGTGCAATCACACAATAGTGGGTTATTTTGCGTCTATAAAATGCATTGAATTGTGTGATTGTTTTGTTGTTGTTTTTTTGCTTAAAGGCAACAAGACACATACGCAGAGACTATGGAGAACTTGGGAGCCAATAGGGGGCTGCAGCTCACTTTTGCCCTGGAGCCCCCTTGCAGGTTAATCGACCCCTGGTCTCTTCCACCATAAGGGCCATCATTGTTCACTCCGGCTACCCAACCTTACACTTCCTGTATTATTATTTTTTTAGCCATATAAGCAGCATGGTCAGACTGTAGGTCCACCACATATCTCAACTGTGCTCAAAAGTTCACCCGCATGCTGGATGAGACATTAGGCAACCAAAATGTTACAATTAACTTTCACAAACTGAAAACACACTGTGAAAGGGTTAAAGTTGTGAGACGAAAACACGGACAACTCCCAGACCAAACAACGCAGTAGCGACCTGTCAATCAACTTGTAGCCCCGCCCTAAAGCATACCCTGCTTTACTTTATGATCTATTTGACTCTAAATGGACCATAATTTACTAAATGAACATCATGCTGTATTGAAGAAGACTTGAAACTAGAGATTGAGACATAAACTCATGTTTACAATGTTTACTGAGGGAATAAATCAAGAGAGAAGTAGAGTAATTTTCTCATAGACTTCTATACAATCTAACTTATTTATGCAACCAGAGGAGTCGCCCCCTGATGGCCATTAGAGAGAATGCATGTCTGGCCTCCCTTTCTGACGTTTCAGAAGTTGCGACCTTTGACTTTGGTGATGTTCTGACTTTTTGCCTAGCACCATCAGTAAGGCTCACATTTGTGGTTTTAAGTGAAACGTCTCGACAGTTTCGCTTGCAAGATGTGAAACTGGGTTGGAAATAGACATACTTTGTGTTTAGTGCTGATCAGCAAATGCTGACACTGTAAACTGAGATCGTGAACGGGGCAAACACGACTCCAGCTTAACATCAGCGCGTTAGCATCATCACTGTGAGCATGCTATCGTGCTGCCGTTAGCATGGAGCTCAAAGCACCGCAGTGCCTGAACACAGCCCCAAAGAGCTGCTAGGCCGTGGACAAAGAAAATGTAGATTTCTCTCTAAAAATAGAACCCATTTTCTTCCAAATACTACGGTGCGAGCACTCTCGGCATTATATCCTTGGCCTCGGAGCAGGCAAATCTTGCCTGCAGAAAAGCAAACACCTTTACCCAACGATCGCACTCCCCCAGCCATTTCTCCTCCCCCCCTCCCTCCCCTCATGTATCAACCCAGAGAGAATCTGGGTGAGGTGTCAGGCCAATGTACTGACTGCAACAACAACAAAAAAACACACACCCTGTCCACCCCAGACCCAGATGTTCCTTATTGATCCCCCTGTGGATTTGGCTGAATGTAACCGCTCGCTTGCTCGCTCTCTCTCTCTCTCTGTCTCTCTCTCACATGCTTGCACTGCTCATGTTGTTTGCATATATGCATTACTCTGTGCTTATATGCATGGTCATGCACGGTCATGTTTCCCCCTTTGGGGTTTATAATGCAACAACCAGCAGCTTGGGACCAGTAACCCCCACGATTCTCCTCCTCTCCCTCTGCCTCCCTGGTGTCCACACAACGCCGTCCTCGACAGCCCCTCTTGGTTAATAATGTACCATGCCTCGCCGTCTGATGTTGCATTGGGTTGCTGTGGCACCGTAGAGAGGCTGTCTACCTTTCCGGGAGACGCTGCAACTGGTTGCCAAGGAATTGGTTTCAAGGAGGAGGCGAGGGAGGAGGGGGAGTGTAAAGTAGAGGTCTGGCAGAGACGGAGCAAGAGAAAAACGGCAAAGACAAAGAGAGTGAGACGAAACAGACGGGGAGTGAGAGGGGGGAGAAGAAGGAGAGTATAGAGCACAGGAGTTGACTGAGCCAGCCAAGTCTTAGCTCATACTAAACTGTTGCACATCATGCTCAAATCTTGTACATAATGATAACAAAAATAATCATAAAAAAACAGACAAAGCAGGTTGGATACTTTGTAGAGCGCGAGAAATACAAGACAGAAATGCTGGTGTTGTTTGTCAAATGTCCTTTGGTGGACTGTGGGTGGTACTGTGGAGTTGATAGGCTCACTGTGTGGATTACACAGACGGCAGAAAGAAAAAAAAAAACAGGGCACAGCTAAACCAGAAAGAATCAAATGCCCCTCGAATTCCCCAAAAAAGACATGTTCAGGTTGGTATTTCAGCTTCCTTTGTGAATTCTCATGTTCTCCCGTAAGAAAAGACACACCATAAAGTATAAAAATGCGCAGTCTGGAGACTGCATTGTGGGTGGATCGTGTCATTCACTGGCTTCGCGGCGCGTATTTATGGCATTACAAGCACAGACATGGTTCCTGAAGGAATTGATGGATTGAGCCGCTTGTCACTGTTTCACTTAAAGGTCTTTCCCTACAAACACCAGGTTTATGGCCCCGCACACACACACACACACACACACACACACACACACACACACATACACACACACATATCCGCATGCACAGATCCACCATAACTGCTTGATATGTATGTAAGGAGCTGACTCTACGCCTTCGAGCCTCAGCACAATATTTTCTTTTGCGGTGGTTAATCTGATTCTGTAGCAAGGGTAACGCAAGCAGGGTTGTGTCAGAGATGTCTCTTTTTTAACCAGTGAGCTGCTCCTACATCAATGAGATTGTCTTTATCTGCCTGCTTGCAGCTTGGGCTCCGATTTCTGCCCTGTGTATACGGGCGCTGGGTCGTGGGAGGCATGTGGGCGAAGGTGCGTGGCATCCGGCCTAATGCACAGCCTGGAGAGAAATACTAACACTTCACATTCACTGTGACTTCGACACTGCCACAGTTGAGGCTCTCACATTTTTGGATAGAGATTTTTTTTCTTTTTTCTTTTTTTTTTCAGTGAATGAGTCACAGGTTTGAAAGATATTCCACGGGACATGGTCTTCTAATTTAGTTGTGGTGTTAAATGAAAAGAGTGGAATGAAAAGCCCGATTGCAGGGCATCCATGTGGCGCTGTCAAGCCTCACAAAGGGATGGTGTGCCGGGGTGTCATCCTTCTTAAAATAAATTTGGAAAGAAAAAGGGGCTGTTTATGAAAGTCTTGCCACACAAAAAAACTGCTCCTCCTCAGACCCCAGGACTGCCTTGTGTTTGACTCAGGATATTCCCCGCTGCACCACATTCCACTCTTGTGCCGTTATTCTGGACCGGGTCCTTGCCTCTTCCTGCCAAAAATGCTCCCATAAACACACGTCCAACCCTCGAAGTCCTCGCTCTGCAGGGGGCATTCCAGAAGCGTTAGTCCTCTGAGCCTTCCTGCACATTCAGACACACACACACACACACACACACACACACACGTACACGTACACCGTGCATGCAGACACACTGTACTGGGCTGTTACTCTTACCCTGAAATACAAGAAGAAGAAGAAGAAGAAGAAGAAGAAGAAGAAGAAAAACAACTCACATGTGTTTTTAAGCGGGTAACAGACCATACAACAGGAATCGTGCACTTTCCGGCTGCGTGGTGTCAATCAGTAACAGCGTGTGTTTCTTTTGCTTTGGGGGTCACACGTGTCATTTTTTTCAAATGGGGATCTACTATCAAAGTGTCCGTGATTTTTTATAGCCCACAAACTAGTTAAAAAAAAAAATGACCGTTCACGTGTTCTTTGACATCACGTTCACCGACAGCTGTTGCTTCACCTCTCTCTTGACTTCGTAAATGAAGCATGTTTCCTCGACTCAGTGCAGCACTTTTATTGAGAACATTTGTGAGATGGCTTTTGACTTTTTTTTTCTTTCTTTTTTTTTTGGTATCATAAAAAGGGGGAGAGCCTGTGTTGAAACCTTTCTTCGCTTCATGTTGCTGCCTCCTGTTTCTTGGCTGTCGTACGCTGTCAACTCCCATTACCCATGAGGTAATGGGAGGGGCCCCCAGCAACTTGGTGTGGCCCTATTAGCAGAGCACATTTGAGCCACTTGATGTCTCTTCTCAGTCGTGGGCAGCGTAATGATATCACTCCCTAATTTGCTGTTTACATTCATTGACTGTGTACTCTAATCTGATGCCCGTGGCAATTTGATATTTATTAATCAGTGACATTATATAATGAGCAAATCTCTGTTTCAATTTCCATATACGGTACAGTAAATCTGGCTTTAAATGCCCGGTACTCAGATTTGTTTTTTTAACTCGTACCCCATCGCGGCAGTTCTCTCCAAAATTCTGTAGTGCACATGCGGTGGTCAGTGTGTTCAGACAAACTCTTGAGGTGTTCCCGAGTGAACCCTGCACATCAATTATTCAGTTCGATCACCCAGCCGCCTCGCTTGTCTCCGTCTTCCCTCTCGTTGTAGAGGGACCTGCTCTGCCGTACAGGCAGGGCGCAGACAGGGAGGATGAGGGCAGCCCTGTAGATAGCCTGACTGGAGCCGGAAGAGGGCTGGAACAGGAGTGTTCATTAAAGTCGCCCCCAAGAGCCCAGGCATAGGAGAAGGATAACAAGACCCTAGGGTGGCTGGTGTGGGCCCTCACTCCTCAAAAACCATAAATGTATTCCCCTTCATCCAGACAAATCCAAAGCCTACTGTGTCAGCAAAAATATACACACCCACACACACACATCCACCTTTGTTGGACTTCACACTTTTTGTTTTTACCTTATACTTTGGAAATAACTTGAAATATAGGATGAGAAAATATTTTTCCACCATCCTGGTTCTTATTTTATTTTATTTTATTTGGCTACCAATCTGAAACAGTAACATTTTACTCTGGAACTACTTTACTCTGGCAAACTTTTGAAGGGCAACCAAATAAGCAATCATACCAGACGCACCATATTATCCAAATCACGTATCACAAACCTTGATTTTTGGTGACCTCCAGTTGTTTGGCTTCTCCCCTCAGTGCAAGGAGGTAGAGATGTACTCCAGGTTATGTCAGTGCACTGTGACATCAATGTTGGGCGGTCTTTGGTTTAAGGTGCCACAGAGCCAACCTCTGACCTCTCGGGGCTGGACCTGAATATTCGACTATTCGTTCTTCGTATTTGTTTTTTCAATTTCTGGATTTGAATATTCGTTTATTTATTTTTCATAGACAGGTCCGTTATCAATGTGTTTTAGAACTTCAGTTGTGCGTAATGTGTCATTAGAAGTGTGTCAGTCCAACAAGGGGTCTGCAGTCTGCCGCCGTAGTCCACGAACCGATCACGGAGGCATTGGACAGACCATAAAATGTTATATAAAAAATGCAGAAACTGGTCGCCAGATATACTTGGGCAGGCGTTAATGTACCTGGGCGCCATCACAAAGTAAGGTCTATGTTTGGGAAACACTGCATCTCAAAAGCTACACATTTCTACTGTAGATTACTACCGAAGCTCCGGAGCCCCAAGAAAATGCTACTTCAAAATGTTTTCAAGATTTCAAACTTGAAACACTGCTTTTCAGTCACAATCAACTCAAAATAAAAATAAAAATAAAGTAAAAAGTGACATTCAGTGTTGTTCACTTACAGCATTAAAGAGTAACTCAAAGGAATAGTTTTGGGAAATATGCTTAGTTGTTTCCACGCAGAGAGTTAGATGAGAAGTTTGATACCACTCTCATGTCTTTACAATAAATATGCAACCAGAGCCAGGAGCTTAGCTTAGCATAAAGAATGGAAACAGTGGGAAAAAGCTAGCCTGGCTCTCTCCGCCAAAGTCTATGTGTGCATGTCCAAAGCTTCAAATATTTGCTGTTGATTCCCACCAAAGCTCCAGATGCTCCAGATCCAAAAATGCTACTTCAAATGTTTTCAAGATCTCAAACTTGAAACACTGATTTCCAGTCTGGTATGAAGTTCTTGTTGAGATAGCAGAAAAGATTGAAACCACTATCCGAATGTATGATAATTATGTAGCTGGGCTCTGGAGCTTCGGTAGTAATCAACAGCAAATATTCAAAGCTTTGGACACGCAGTGTTTCCCACACATAGACTTCACTTTGACCGAAAGAGCCAGGCTAGCTGTTTCCCACTGTTTCCATTCTTTATGCTAAGCTAAGCTACTGTAAACAGCTGCTGGCACCAGTTGCAACGGTATTGTACGGAGTGCTTTCTGCGTGGAAACAAATAAGCATATTTTCCAAAATATTGAACTGTTCCTTTAAGTTACTGTGAGTGAACAACATTGAATGTCACTTTTTACTTAAATTTTGTGTTGATTTTGGCGGCTCCTTAGGACAAAGGTGGTAGTGTCTCTGAGAGCCAGAATCATTTTAGAAAACCTCTCATTTTACTGCAGCAGGCGTGTGACAGTCTACCCCTCGCAGTGCTGGTTCTGGTTCTCCCGTGCCTCCCTTCCCTCCAGCTGGCCCAGCAATACGGCCTGGGCCTCCAGCAGCGGGACCTGCAGAGCAGTAATGAAAAGCTCTACTCCTGGCTGGAGGAGGAGACGCTGCTGGGCACGGAGCTCTCCACCTCCCGCCGGAGCTTCAGACTGCAGGTTTAAGGCGGCAGGGAAGCCAGATCTGGGTCTGTCCGCCGGTCGCTGGCGGAGCCCCCGGAGTCTTAACTGGAGGGGTTTGATTTCCAGTTTTGCACAGAATCCGACCCAGGTGGCACCGACGACAAGCATTTACAATAACTATCTCGAAAATATAGCCAGTCTTCTCTCTGATGGTCTCGTTTACTTATGTGGGTCACATAGAGGCATCTGTTTATTTCATAACCAGTGAAAAGTTCCTTACAGTAACTTTAAACTAGCAAAGCTACTTCCTGATTTATCTTTGACCTCATGGTGTATTTTCAAGAAGTGCAACTACAACTTATTTGCAATGCCGCGTGGGATTACGACGGATGTCTTCTGTGCAGTCACTTTCCTTTTTGATTCGACTTGGTTAAAAAAGAAGACTTCACTGCCAGGTTTAATGCCAGGCAATGGGGGTCTCACCGCATCCCCGGGTCCAAGCAATAAAATGTGGTGAGCAAAATGTCATAGATGATTGGAATGATGGCCATAGTTAAAACAGGTAGAGGAGGAGAGTGGTCCTTTTAGGTCCATTACCTATAAGTCATTTTTAGCTGCAATACAGCAGAACAGGACCACCAAAAATTGTTGCATGTACAAAAAAATAAATATATATGGCAGATAATACACTCAATAGACTCCAAAGATATTGAGTCTTTCATACTTTTTCATCCAGATGTTGGCTATTGGCTTCCCAACAACTCTCCCCTCTGTGTATCGAGCAGAGGTGCAGGGCAGCATGTAAAAGAGCCTTGACTAACCGAAGGGCTCCTGAGGGAGGCCGCTCTGACTGACGTATGTATGTGTCTCTGGGGTCCCTGAGCTCTATCTGCACGGGGGCCGTTGTTCTCCCCCTCGCCTGCCCGGGCTGTCGGGGCCCCATACCACGGCTCCCCAGAAAGACCCCCAAGCGACGCCGCATTCGGCCAGGCTGAGCAGTAAGCTGAAATTAAAGCTGTTTCACTGCGGTTAGTTAAATAGTTGGACAGTGAGAGCATGAGGTGGCCCAGAGTCAAGGCTAAGGCTGTCTGGGCTAGTGAGTGGAAATAAAAAAAAAAAAAAAAGAAAGGGCTCAGGGTTTGGGGAGGGAGAGAGGGGAACATGCAAAATAAAGGATTAGAGGGAACTCTCCCAGTGACCTGGTTCGAAGGTTTTCTGAGGTTTTTGGTGTGGAGTGAGCTTGGAAATGGATGTGGGTGTATTCTGCAAGTCCACTAACTGTACTGTCACTGCTCCTTCGCCTGCTTGTATAGCAGCATGCTGGGGAAGGAATGCATTACATAAGATGGTAAGATGTTGGCTCAACAGGACGTACAGAGTTAGCATGTCCAGTGCTAAATGGAAACAGGAGAGGCTGAGATGTATTTGGTAATGTTTTACAGATCAAATAAATAATTCTGTTCTGTTATCCAGCTGCTGTACAAAAACAGGTCATCCATCACCCGACATGTAATAAATGCTGTTGTTGTTGTTGTTTTTTTTACCATTTGTTCAATTATTAGTTGGTAGTAAAAAACACTTAAAATGCTGATCATGTTGTCTTGGGGTGAGGTGGCTTGTGGCTGGACTTCAGCCGCAGGGTTGGAAGTGTTTATTGAATTATATAACTGCTTGGCATAAATCTGGGCTAAGGAGCAAGGGGTGGATCCACAAGGTCCCTCGATGCCCCCCATGACGACTAGCTGGGGTTTGGACCAAAAGTCCGGCCCACATTCTTCAGCCTCCGCTGGCTATGTTTTGAAGGGGTTCTGCACTTTTCACGGGGCCGTGCTCTGAAAGGGGGCCCAGCAAAACAACAACAACCCCAAAAAAAAAAAACCTGAATCAAACCACATAAAACTTGTCAGCAGCACGTTTTCATCACAGATGATTTCATCTCCCTGGGCCCCCGGTCCCTCGTCCAAGAGCGCACACTGCACGCATCACGCATGATTGTAATCACAACATTGCTTTTATTTCTCTATTTTTATGCATGCTGGCCGCCGTACAAGAGAAACATTTGCCTTAATGTTTCCAGGCCACAGTGACTTGGCCACACGTTACCGCGTGGACTGGAGGAGAGCGCATTCCCAAGCCGAGGTTCCTTTAAATCCACAAGGGGTTCACACGACGTATGTATGGCTCCGTCTTGGGAGAGGAACAGGAGCCAAGACATCTGTGTGACTAGCGGGGACTGATCCCCCCCCCACCCCCCTCTTCCAGAACACTGGGAATGGGGAAACCGAGGATTATCTGGTCACATTGCATATCATGGGCATATAGTCTCTGCACAATAGCACGTGCCCCTCCTCGCTCCCCTACCCCATTAAGTGCTCTGTGTCAAATTTATTTGGAATAACACATCCCAGTTAGCATGTATGTTAAATGTGCGCACATATTTGCGAGGTGGAACTCTTGCGTGGACAAGCATTTATAATCGTATCTGGGAATTGTGTAGCAGGGAGAGAAACACTCAGTGAGGGTGTATCTTTCCCCCTACACTAATCTACTGTGTGTGGAAGGGGGTTTTCATTATCAACTATCCACTGTGTTCCTGTTCAGTGGGGTTCTCTGTGCCCAGTTAAGAGTCCCACTAGCCCCAGGGTGAAAGGATGGTAATGGGGATGACAGGGGGGGGGGAGCGGAGCTTAACCATTTCCCTGCATTATGTTTCTGCACTTGCAATAATGCAGTAAAAGTACAAGATTATTTCATCACCAATTGTGATTTCCACCATGCTTGTAATTTTGACTTTGCAGGGTGAGTAAAAGCAGAGGGGGCTTTTGGGGGTGTGGGGGTACAGTGAATTCAGCCTGCAACTATGACATCAAGCAGCGCTGCGCTATTGATTCAGAGCCTCGCAGAGATTTGGTCGGTGGACACGGAGGCTTCATCTGATGTTTTCTGCATGCAGAGCACCCATTGTGAAGTGCACGTGCACGCGACAAGAGTCCGCGTTTCTTTTTTTGCATGCATGCGTGCACGGAACGTACAGGAATGGAAGCTTGCGATCTCACATATGTGACCTCCCGTGTCCTAGAATGTTGCCTCCACCCAGCCTCCATGTTGCCTCCACCCACCCCCCGGTGCACCCACTCTCTCTCTCTCACACACACACACACACACACACACACACACACACACACAAACACGCGTACGCGTACGCGCACGCACACACACGTATTCCGCCCTAGACAGGCCAGGTTGCCAGAGCTACACAAACTCCCACCCATTAGCGGCAGGATTCCAGGATAACCATGGCAACCAGTCTCTCACCCCCGGGGAGACGAGCAGTAGAACTGAAAGGCTCCATTCAATTTCCACATCCCAGTACAGCACACACAAAAGGACACACGCGCACGCTTCTTTTTTTTTCTCACACACACACACACACACACACACACACAGACACAGACACACACCCCAACACACACTCAGTGGACAAGCACACGCGCGCGCTCACCACACAGACACGGACACGTCCAACGCAAACCCACTTGCTCTAACAGCCTCGCAGTCACTCCAGCCTTCCCTTCGCCTGCCTCCACCGGGGTGAGTGGGAGCTTGTTAGAGAGAGACCGCACACACTACATCCTCTCACCCACGGCCCCGGACTGCACGCGCACACACACACACACACACACAGCGCTGCAACCAGCGAAGCATTAATTACACCTCACTCATTGTGATTAGACACACTTTCAGAGCAAAGTCGACAGACTATTCCACGCACAAAGATTTACCTTTTCTTTTTCTTCTTCCCCTCCCTGGTCTCCGGCGACTCGCCGAGGCTCTGCACTTGCAAAGGGTCACGACTTGCGTCCACGGTGGGGAATATGGCATGTGCATTCATGTTTTTGCGCGGGTGTTATGTCACACGGCAGAGACAAGGGAGGGGAGATTGGTATCAGGTATAGTGTCTTTGACACCTCTAGTGTCTCTTGACGAAAAAAAAAGGAAAAAAAGGAAAAAAAAAAAAGGAGGTTTGAGAGGGATTATGTAAGAAAGAGCGAGGAAGAAAGAGGATATATTGGTATAGGAACAGAGAGAGAAGTGCCTTTACAGTATACATGGTACAGTATACATGGTGGCTAATAAGGATGTAGCTATACATGGCTGGTGAAACCCCACATCTCAAACAGCATGAGCAGTGCAAGCATGTGTGAGAGAGAGAGAGAGAGAGAGAGAGAGAGAGAGGTTAATGACTCACAGTGGGAAATCAACCTCTGGGTATCACAGATGAGTATCACAAGAAATGGGATGGAGAGGTGTATGAAGGGGGTGGAAGAGAATGGGTATGAAATGGGTCTTGTTGCAGGTGATGAGATCCGGAGAGGCAATGAGGAGGTATGGGCAGAAAAAAAAATCATGGAAATACAAAAGTGATTGACAAACAGAGCTCAGAAGCACCATGGGTGTTTTATCATCTCCCGCTCACATCAGAGCCCACACAGGCCATTAGACGCGAGCCCGGCTTGAATCAATTTGGAAATTATCTATTCAAGAAAAATCTTGAGAGGGCGAGCGCAGAGCACTCAGCCTTCTACCAGCACAATGGATGCTGTTTTTGTTTTGTGCTTTTTTGTCTGTGTGTGTGTGTGTGTGTGTGTGTGTGTGTGTGTGTGTGTGTGTGTGTGTGTGTGTGTGTGTGTGTGTGTGTGTGTGTGTGTGTGTGTGTGTGTGTGTGTGTCACCTTAGTGGCAGATAGCGGGGAGGTGAAGATGTGCGAGGGGTGCAGTGTCTTGTTGAGATGGGGGGAAGGGGAGGGGAGGTGGGGAGACTGGGCATGAACTGGGTCAGAGAATATCGCAAAAGGGTGCGGTGCTGTTTGGGAAACAATGTGGGGAGGAGGGTGGGAGGGAGAGTGAGAGAGATCTGGAACGAAGGGATGGAGGAAGAGTGGAGTGAGGCTGGCACTAATGACGGGTGCGCCCAGGGCCGCGCAAGTACAGCTGTCTCCCCCTCCCCATCTCCCCCGCACCCACACAGTAAAACACAGTTAAACCCAGTGTGTCGGTCCGCGCGCACAGGAACAGCTGGGTGGCTCTGGGTGGAAAGAAAAAAAAGTATAGGAGGACAGCGCATGGCCAAACGTCCTCTCTGCCCTGCAGCTCAGAGCGTTTCTCCAACACGACCCGGGGATGCTCCGGGGAGGGTGGCGGACACTTGAACCTTGGCTCGGACAAATCCCTTCAGCTTTCATCGAGTTTTCAAGAGGCTGACGTCAGACTGCGTCCGGAGCTCGCTGAGTCACACACCACACACCACACACCACACACCACACACACACACACACACACACACACACACACACACACACACGCAGGCTCTGCCCACCACCTCGTCTTTGTGCCCCTTGGTGGCCTTGTGGAAAAAGGATGTGCGCACACACACACACACACACACACACACACACGCGCACGCACACACACACACACTGCATGATGTCAGAAGTACTTCTCCAACCTCACCTCACACTCAGAGTCCCTTATCGCTGATATCACCCAGGTCTAACAGGGCTTAACCCCGAGCACACAAACAGATAAAGTCAGCTCAAAGACATATCATTTGCACTTTTATTGGACGGGCCTCCATGTAGGAGGATATCTGCCCGTCTGACTCACTCCTTGTCTGACCACCCCCTCCTTCCAGCCTGCCAGCACTCCTTGTGTCTCTCGCCGTCTCTTTCTCCTCCTTCTCTTCTCGCCTGTGTTTGTCTTTGAATCATTGCTGAGGCGTCGTGGGCCAGGCAGAGGCCAGCGATAATGTGATTATAAGGGGTCCCCGGGTGCAAAGTCTCCACTCAGATCGTCCCAAGTCCCCCGGGGGACTTCCGTCACCACTTCGCCGGGGATCTCCAGGTTGGAGAAGGAAAAAAAAAGTGGCCTCGATTAAATCTTCTTGTTACTTACGGTTGTTTTGGCCTCACCTCTCTTTTTTAAATCGTGTGTGCAACGGCCCCGCCACGAGACGTCTGTGAGCTCACGGAGCATTAGAGGCCAGGGGGGAATAGAGGGTTTGGGGCTGTGGCTGTTTAAAGGGCATTTGCGTGTGTGTGTGTGTGTGTGTGTGTGTGTGTGTGTGTGTGAGACACATATACATTTGTAATCCCCACATGTGTGCGTCTAAGGATGCCGTGTGTATTTTCCCAGGCCTCCAGAGGCTACACAGATGAATGAAGCGTCGGATCAGGTAAGCCGGGCGATGCTGCCCAACATGTGCTGCAGCAGCATGGCCCCCGGGAACGGTGTGTCTGCCAGACCGCTGGGAAGTGTATGAGGTTTGGGGGGGATGGGGAGGGGGGGTGAGGTGAGAAGAGGAAGTGTGGCTCTCGTCAGGCAAAAAAAAAAGATGAAGAGGGTTCAGACATGACAAGCGTGTCATTAATCACAAGATCCTCCAGGCGGTGTTGGTGGATATACCTGCTCTCGATGGAGGGGGGAAACCAAAGGAACGGACTGGACGAGAACAGGAACAGTGTGTGTGCGTGTGTGTGCGCTTGTGTCCACGTGTGTGTGTGAGTGTGCGTATGTGTGGGTTTAGTTCTGTGTTTCTTCCCGCGGATTCATTACTTCAGCCTTTCCTGTGCACTGGCCATTTACCATGAGCCCCTCTGGCAGCTCCATCCATGACAGGTACAGAGAGAGAAAAGCACTCTGTAGGAAGCAAATCTGTCACCGTGCTAACTAAAACATGTCAGTGTGGCAGTGCCGTGTGTGTGTGTGTGTGTGTGTGTGTGTGTGTGTGTGTGTGTGTGTGTGTGTGTGTGTGTGCGCGCGCGTGTGGATAGCTGATTGGAATCCAAGGCTGCAGCCAGAGTGAAGAGTTTATTTCATAGCTTCAGAGAAGGAAGAGACTTGAGAAAGGAGCTTCTGAAAGAGTTGGAGCAGTCGGTGTATCCGTGATGTAGGGGGGTAGGGGAAGAGATGGGGAGAGAAATCAAGGTAGAACTATGAGACGCAGTGAAATAACTAAAACATGTCAGTGTGGCAGTGCTGTGTGTGTGTGTGTGTATGTGTGTGTGTGTGTGTGTGTATGTGTGTGTGTGTGTGTGTGTGTATGTGTGTGTGTGTGTGTGTGTGTGTGTTGCTGGCCTCTGGGGAGCCAGCTCCTCTCTCTGGACGAGCCCAGCCCACCTGAGTCTCTCCCCCCATCCCTCCAGCTGTTTCCCCTCTCCATCTCCAACCCCCCCCCCCTCACCCTTATCTCCATCCTCCAAATTTAGTAACTCACAAATCTCGGTCTGCAAACCCACGAACCCCCGGTGCCGCTCAGATGGGCCCCGCTCACTGCTCGCTGCGTGCTTGTGTAAACATTTTGCGTTTTTTGTTGTTGCTGTTCTTTTTGCCTCCGAACCAAACTATCGATTTTAACTTGATAGCCGCGCTGCAGAGTAAAAGTGTAGCCGCTGTGTGTGGATATTCCGTGACCTGTGATACTTTGTACTGACGGCTGTAGCCCAGCGTTCTCCGCTGAAGCAACTCCAGCTTTTAGACTGCGCCACAGCAGCATGAATTCCCATATAAGGCAGGAGGACCCTTTCTAACCTTCTCCCTCCTCCTCCTCCTCCTCCTCCTCTTCTACCCCTTCACTCCAGCAACCGGCTCACACTCACTCTTCCCTTTCTGCTAACACTGTGCTCTGATGCCCTTAAGAGACACACACACACACACACACACACACACACACACACACACACACACACACCTGTGTCAAACACTGGCAGTTCTATCAGTTGGAGTACTGATATTTGTCGTTTTGTGTTCTCAAGTCTGTCATTCATACCTGTCTTCTTGCGTTGCTACATTTTTCTTCCGTAGGCTACACAATACAGCAAATATCACAGCTAAGCCTCAGATCAAGCCTCACAATTCCAATGGGAGGGATGAGGAGAGCGGGGAGCAGAGTGGGAGGTTGGGATGGATTGAAAGACGGAGACAGTGAAGACGGAGAGACGGAGAGAGAGAAAGAAAAACACAAACAGAGCTGATAAGACCTTCGGCGGAGGAAGTGTCGTTCTCAGCCAATCCCCAGTGGACTGCCATGTATCCCACTCTTCCCCTCCACCCCCCCACGTTTGCTGCAGGATGTGTCCTCGTGTGGGAATACGCGAGGAATGTGGCCCCTTTTGTTTAGTGCGCGATAGGCTCCTGGTTGGCGGCCGCTTGTGTGCGTCTTTACTGTATGCGTGATGAGCTCCAGGCCTGGCAGAGGCTGATCGGAGAGCAACACTCAACAGACCTTTCTGGGCAAGGCCCTCCTTAGGAAAAACAATGACTGGTCTTGTGGCTGCTATCTTTCCAAGCCCCTCCTTGGCTGGCGGAGCTGTTGCTGGGCTCTCGCCGTGGTTCATACTCATAGACTACAGGTTAGACAAAGGGCTAAGGATGCATCAGTGGTTCCCAACAATTGTTTTGGTGTGACCCTGATGATGAAGCTCACTATTTTAAGCATTTCTACATTACTTTCAGATTTTTTTTGGCAGCTTTCCATAAGGCTATACTTCCAATGTTACTATTTCAACAGTTTATTCATTACTTCCAGCTTTTTCACCATTTATCCAGTAGTTTCAACTGTTTATCCACTAGCCTACTTATTCATTTCAACCATTTGTCCAGTAGAAAATACATGTTTACACTTCCCTTCATATCTCAGACTACTTGAAATACACAATATATATATACTGTATGTATCAATTAAGTAATATTACACTTGATATATATTTTCACTAATAAGGACAAGACTATAATATTAAATGTAATGCAAGAAGTCAGAATCAGTGTTACAATTGTATTTTAAATTAAAAAAGTGAAAGCACATCATAATTATATATCTAAATATATATACACTTTTTACTATTTATATATTATATTATTGAAGAGCTGCTATACTCAAACATTTTAATTTAGTTAACTATGTTCATTTTCTATAAGAAAAGTAAGTCAACACCATTTACTGTATACAAGAAGTGGTATTGGTTTGTGGACTAACGTTTTGAAGCCTACAGTTTGCCGTTTTTGCCGTCGCCATCTTGGATTACGGCCGTGGCCATCTTGACTTTTTGCAACCAATGAACAGAAGTTACCATATTTGGAATGTGGCGGAGTGACGTAGAGACACTGTATCCTCTGGTAGCGACTTGTCAATCACTGCTTTATGGTCTGTTTGACTCTAAATGGACCATAATTTACTAAATGAACATCATGCTGTATTGAAGATGACTTGAAACTAGATATTGAGACCATAAACTCATGTTTACTGAGGGAATAAATTAAGAGAGAAGTAGAGTCATTTTCTCATAGACTTCTATACAATCAGGCTTCTTTTTGCCTCCTGCTGGTCAGTCGAGAGCAAGTTTTAAGACCCTTCCGCATCGGCTTCACTGTTCAGAACTGGAGGTTTGGTTGCCTGGTTAACACAGACAAACAAGGTGCTTCATTATGCCATGTGGCTCAGGGGTTACTGTTATCTTGCAGACGTGATAAAATCTAGTATACTAGCAGGCGGCACCTATATTATCCTCGGGCAGGGGGGGATGTTATTCTGTGATCAATAACAGAGATAAGACTGGTTAAATTTCATTTCGCAGTACTCCAAACTTCAGACAGTAGATACAATCCGACTTGAGCATATGCAGAGTTAGCGTTGCCAAGCTAGCTTGTTTTTTTAGCCTTTTTCACATTTCTAAATCTAGTAGGCCATACTTTTATGGCATTAGCTAGCGGTCTAACTGTTTATCCATTACTTTTATACATTTTAAGAATTCCCCTATTAGTATTTCTTACCTATTTCAACAGCTCATCAAACAATTGAACCTAACAGTTGCTACGATTTTTATCCATATACTGTTAACTATCTTGGTCAACCATTTATCAATTAATTTAGCTAACCGTTTCAACTTGCTAACTCCCACACTAGCTCATTTTCACGCAATTCAATCGCAATCCAAGACAAAAGCGCCACTGGTTGGGAATCACTACATCAAACATCTTCCTTTAGTTCAGTGAACTGACGAGGAGTATTCATTCCATTCACACTACAATGTGGTTAATTCAGAAATGTAGTCGGTTGAATGTTTCAGATGTTCTGTAAAAAGGTACAATTTCACAGAAGATTTTTTTATATTTATTTTTTCCCCACTGGAGACCTGTAGTTCTCTTCGCCCGAGGCGCTAACAAAAGTAAAACTCTTGAAAAAGGTCTTTATATAGACTCTCTAAAACTGTCGAAGCCCACCTTGGCCCTTTTTGTTTTTACGCAATACTACGTCTACACACGGATACCATTTCAGCTTGAGGCTACGTCCTACACTTGAAGTGCTACCTTGTAGAGCAGGAAAGGAACATGATTTCTTTATGAGAGCTTTTTCTGAGCAGAGAAGGCATTCAGACATGAGTAGACAGAAAACAAGGCAAGGTGAAGTTTATTGAAGAATTCATGACAGTGTCTTTGTTTTTTGCGTAGCCCTCGTGTTGACAGAAAAAAAAGAAAAATACAATCCATCTATTATTAATTGTCTTTCCTTACAACACAACCATACAAGCGCTACTTAGTAGTCTGGACTCGGAGCACCTGATGTACAATAAACACCCTTTGCTGACCACATTGGATATTGACAAAATGGTCTCATATCTCTGATTAATAGAGATTAAAGGCCATCATTTATTTTTGGCACAAAGGAATACAGTGAGTAAACAAGTCGGCCAACTGTCTTTTTTTTATTTCAAGTTTTTACTGCCAATATTTGGTATCTTTTCAAGCTTTTGTCTTAATATATACCAGAAGAAAGCTGCAAAGGTGTAGTGACAAAATAAAAAGAAAGATTTAAAATATACATATACAAAATGCACCACAGCATTTAGGATGAAATCATTCATTTTTCATTCATTCATTTTTTTAAAGCAACCACATCTTTGGTTCAAAAGGTCAATTTATATTCTGAAACAAATTCTGAAAGTGAGCAAAAGCCGTGTCGGGCTGCGTCCTACGTACCCTCCCACAGATTGCGAAGGGAGTTGTTTGACCGTTGAGAGGTGACTGTTTCTCTATTATT
Organism: Ophiodon elongatus; assembly: GCA_016806645.1. Classification (NCBI taxonomy): domain Eukaryota; kingdom Metazoa; phylum Chordata; class Actinopteri; order Perciformes; family Hexagrammidae; genus Ophiodon; species Ophiodon elongatus. Next base: position 1,402,767 of record JACSYO010002006.1, read on the forward strand.
TATTGGTGCGGACCTCAACTGCGTCACCTTGATCACCACAAGAACATTTCACCGTGACAGAGAGCGTCAGGGGGGGAATCTATCACCACGTCCAGCTTTTCACGTGAGTCACTGCAGCTCCTGTAACTCGGCATCAGAAGTATGTAGGCAAGAGCTCTGGGTGCACGCAAACGCACCGGGCTGCTCAACGTACAACGCATCGCGTTGTGCGTGCCGAAGGCTGCGTCTGCTTGGGCTAAAAGTTCGACAGTAAAAACTTTACACTGACACTAGAATGCGTCACCACGACGTGCCACCCAGGGCAGGAAGACTGATGGACACTGTTGGTAAGTGCTTTTCCTGCGATAAGACATCACCTTGGTTGTTAATGTAAGGGTGGTGTTATTATTTTTTTTATGAAAGCAGTGTGAAGCTTAGGCCTGTTTTGCTTTCAATCAGAACCGGAGATGGTGAGTCAGACACGGAGGTGGGATGAGGAGGGAGCCAAGGACGGGCTTTGAACTCATCTGAACCGTCTGCCCATGCAGTCAGACAGTTCACCGCGCAGCCTGTTTGCATGTGTTTGCATGTGTTTGCGTGTGTGTGTGTGTGTGTGTGTGTGTGTGTGTGTGTGTGTGTGTACTGTATACATTACCCAGCATCAAGAGAGACTCGACCACATTCAAAAAGAGGAACTGAATTTAAGTTCCTCTTGTTTCCTTTGCGGTCTCTCTACTCTCTGAAACACTCGAGTTTCGGTGCAAACATCAAATCGACCGTGTGACCAAAAACGCAAAAGCAACTGCAATCTAGCAGCCCCACCTCCAAGAACTACAGGAAGAGAGGGCGTGGCCAGTTTTGTCAGACTTCGTGGCTGACATAAAATGTAATTTCGACTCTAAAAAACAACAACAAACAAGTGTGTGATGTTCATTCAGATCACTCGTCCACCTCAGTCGTTTTTTTTTTTCTTTGCCTCCTGGGGGGGGCATGACCCTCCGGACTCAGCGTCTGAACAGCGGCGCTCAAACGAGGCGACATCGCGGTCACTCACACCGGAAATCGAGAAGGCAGACGACCTCACATCCTGCCCCTGAGATTTTTGAAGAATACCCTTTCCTTCTTGCAAAGTGCACGTATTAAAAAGATCTCTTGCGTGAAGGCAGTGGTGCATTGCTGAGTGACGAGCGACCAGATACACGTATGTGTGCGTCAGATGTTAAAACGCCTAATATGGCGAAGAGTGTGTACTCCGGTGTGGGGGGAAAGAAAACAACAACAACAGGACTAACTTGAGATCTTTGGAGGGAAAAATACATTCACAAGGAAATGACAACAAAGCACTCTGAGGCAGGGTTTCCATCACAGACACGAGTTCAAAAACAATGGGGCATCCACACACACACACACACACACACACACACACACACACACACACACACACACACACACACACACACACACACACACACACACACACACACACACACACACACACACCTGAACCTGAGGTCCAAAGGGTTGTTTGACTACAGGCAACTTCTTTTAACTGCTTTTGTGGTGCTACAGAGACCGGTAGTGAGTACATCAAGGCGGCGCTCACAAAGGTTTGCAGAGGCAGACATGTTTCTCACTCCTGTCAAACCAGAACCCCCGGCCCTGTGATCACTAAAAAAGATCTGAATAGGGAGGATGTTGCACAGCTTGATCTCACCTTTCTAACTGGCAGTGAAAGCAGAGGCAGCGCTTGACGCACCCGATAGGAACGTCTGTTCCGCTAACGTACGAGCGAAACCGTCCTCCCACTGCTCCGCCGCATGCCGACGGACGCCGCGCGGACACTTTCCCGGACAAAGTCCACGCGTCACACACTTACAAAAGCTGTACAACAATATAGCCATGGAGCTCGGCAGCGTCACCGCTGACGCAGTCTCCGTTTGTTCACTTCACTCCCCGCCCCCCAACCCCCGCCCCCCCCCCCACCCTGCCATCAGGGCTTCTTGGCTGCGGTTTTGGCTTTCCCGTTGGGTCCCGCTTTGATCTGGGTCATCTCCACATCTGTCAGGGCGTCCAGGGGAAGGCAGGAGCGCATGCGTTCGATGGTCTTCTGGTGAGCTGCCCTCTCCTGCTCCAGAGTGCGAATCATGTGCTTCATTTTGCTCTCCCGAGACAGGAAGCTCTCCACGCTCGTCTCCAGCGTCTGAATCTTCTGCCGCGCAGCCTGGAGGAACAGAGATGCCGTGCCTCAGTGAATACAGGGGTGCGATACAAAAGACAGAGTGGGGGGGGGGTAAACAAACTGCTAGAAGTCGGCATGTAGTTCATGCAGAATCCAGCCTTTACATTATTCACTTGTAAGAGTCCACTATTTGTTCTTAGTCACATCAGATACGAGAGCAGCTCAATACCTCTTTGACCCTCATTGACGTGAGGACCACCAGGTGTGACCTCACCGCTCCCGCTGCACAGATTCACAAACAACTTATCGAAAATGTCAAGAGCATTCGGAGAACATTTAAGTGTTCAAGCTCTTTGTCTTGCCGTCATTTTCAGAGTCTTTAACTTATGTTTTAGTGCCATCTACGGGCAGTCTGAGGCATTACCAGCGGCATCAGTGTGGCTCCCTCAACAAATTCCCTCAATGATCATTAAACCAACCAATATCCTTACAAATTATATACCCGGCATTTGCTGCCGTTTCCCCAAAACATCCTTCCCCCTGATGTGGATGAAAGGTAACAACTGATGAGTGTGATTCCTCTCCTCCCTACCTGAAGTTTCTCCAGCAGGTCCATGTTCTGTTTCTTCAGCTGCACGTTGGTCTTCTCCAGTTTGTCGAGCCGGTCGGAGTCATCGGGCAGCGGCCCGGCTTCCAGCATCTCATCCTGCAGGACGTGGTACTCCACCTCGTACGCGTGCAGCTGCTTGGAGATGTCCATCTCCATCACCTGGCAAACACCGGGTTACAACAGTCACCAACACGGTTAACAAAAGGTAACTGAGGGCCAGCTACCGGAGTCTGCATAGAGAGTTCAAACAGGGTGAGTCAGTGATTTGAAAGCTTTACATCTTCAGTAGGAACAAATGGGCTTGGGGTTGAGACGCACACCGTCTGGGGAAGTCAGAAAGTACTGGGAGATGGACTAACACATTGTTGGTTTGGTATTTTCCAGGGATTTGATGAAAAAATAAAAATATACAATACTGGCAACCTCTACTGTTATTCTGCAGGATAATAATGGCACAGTTTACTCAAAGTCAGTGAGTTGAAGTTTGAAGTTTTTCAAAAAGTAAACTATTGTTTGGGGTTGAAATTGGATTGAATTTTTTTTTATGGCTTTGCACACGACACATACAGCAGCCAGGAGGTACTGTAACAGAGAACGAGTATCCCCGACTAAGAATCTACATAGTCGTATCTGATTCCCCTGTATTCACCCCAAAATCTCTTACCCTATAGTGCTATTTATCAATAGCATTTAGCACGGCCCGTCTCTCGTTTCTCTCTCATTTGAAAAAGTCAACAGCAATGTCTCTGTCCAGACATCACGACCAAGTTACTCCAGATGACCCACAGACCTTGTTGTGAGCAGTTTCATGGAGGATTTACAGTTGAAAGAAAATAAGTCTGTGGCTCATGATCAAGAAGTTTTAGTTTTTTCTGGTGCAGATGTCTCTATGGTCGATAGCTCCAACACTGGGCAGCTCACACCAAACCAATCCAGATTGATAAATAGCACTACAGGTAAGAGGACGGATATGTATTTTGGGATATATGGGGTGTACTGTCGCTTTAAGCTATATGCATCTATAGAAAAACAGTAAAAAAAAAAAAAAGGTATTGGCAGAGTTACTTGTTACTATCGTTTAGCTGTTGTTTGAGACTAATGGACAGCCTGTTTGCTGTGTGTGTGTGTGTGTGTGTGTGTGTGTGTGTGTGTGTGTGTGTGTGTGGTGAGTAATGTGTGTGTGTGTGTGTGTAGTTTGGTCCATAGCACTGACACAGAGCTGAGATCAATAGACAGAGACACTACTAGATCCACTTCTACGAGAGAAGCCTCATGTTGTCAACCACATTTTCCCGTCGACAGTGAGGTCGGAGGTCGAATCGGGCTCGCTGGATCGGATCATTGAATACTCGACAACTCGGTGTCGCCACGTGTAAAAACACACGGAATCAAAATGATATTGTTAAAGTTTTCTTTCGCAGTAAATCTGATTTTTTGGGGGGATTTGTCATCTGATGCTTTATTTCAATATGTATCCTCCTTGAGACCATTATGGATCTCTGTCACAAGTACCAAGAACCTGTCAGCGCACTGTACCACTACAATGAAGACAGGGGGGGAGGGGGAGGTGGGGGGGGGGGGGGGATGCAGACACTCATGCAGAAGTAGTATCACAGTCACATGCGTCACAGTGCCAGTTATCATACTATTTCAACTTCCCACTCTGTACCTTGGCAATGGTCTGCTCCATCTGGGCCTGAGTGAGGGCGGGAAGTGTAGTTTTCAGATAGTCCACGATGCTCTCGAAGCTGTCACACTCCACTATCTCCCCCTCATGGCTGCTCAGCAGACAGAGAGCCACTTTAAAGATCACCCCGGTCCCTTGGACAAATACGAAATCTGAGAGAAAACACACACGCAAGAACACCAAATGTTTAACACACTTTTCCCTCTGAGCTGCAAAGTCTCACAGGGCTGGAGGAGGCATGAGCCATTATTCTGGGAGCATACCGAAGACGCGGGACACGAAGTTGAGCGGGAACTGTGAGGCGAAGAGGGTGAGGAACCACGGCGCCGCGTAGAGGCTCGGCCCGATCTCGTGCTCCTCCAAGTGATTGTACAGGTTGCGGTGGTAGTCGTGCAACAGTCTGGAGAGCTGGTACATCTGAACCTGGGAGGAAACACAGAGGAGAGTGTGTTCATAAACATAAACACACACAACAGGAATATCTGGATCTGCAGTGAACAGAGCGGTCTGAGAATGATTAGCTGGCAGAGGATCATTCACCCGAGCCGGGAGCTCCTTCAGCATTACCAGAGTTGCGCTAGAGGCTTGCTCAGACACGCACCAAGGCCGAGCATGAGAGGGGCTGTGCTAGCTCTCCAACAATGTGCTACAGAGATCCTGTGTGCGCCGCAGTGAAACACGACAGAAAGCGAGAAGCAGAAGTAAGCCCGGGCTAAAATTAGACTGTTATCAGTTTTACAATTTCCTGATGGTTACAAAGAAGACAAGTAACACTTTTTTTTTGTTACCTCCTCGTGCTGAGCCGCTGCACGCAGACAAACAAGTTGCTCCTCGCTTTGGCAAACCTCTGGAATTAGTCCTCAGAAGAGCAGAGCCGCTCGGCTGAACGGTGACCTGACGGATTACACATTACCACGCCTGTCGGTGCGCTCACCCTCGACGAGGTCAGCTGATGTTTAACCGAGGCTAACAGAGCAGGCACGCAGGTGTGGTTTGAGTAAGAGGTGGAGACACTGGCTACTGTTTGCTGCGTTTGCTAAATAATAACCTACACAGGGCCTTTTACAGCCGCAGACGACAGCCAGAACTTGAACGTTAAAGTCCAGTCTGATTGTCACTACCATGCCGTTGCTAACAGGTCGGCGCTGTATGTATGTTATAACATGTAAAGTTAAAACCACAGAGTGGAGTTTTTATGTGATTAGAGCTCTTCTATTAATACCAAAATAAAATGCTCTTATTATTCTGAGCCCAATCTATGTGACAACTGAGGCAGCCTTCGCCGTTTGCGTCCCTTCTATTCACAGTTCCAATGTTCGGAGGATTTCACTTCCTGCTGTACCCAACGTTCTAGTGAGCACCACTTTATTATTCCACAGTCCGGTTGAAGCTGTGATTTCTTTACCTTGCACAGGAGCTGGTTTCTCATGATGTCATGAGATCAAGCGAGAATCGCGGGATCACACGAAAATCCATCTGGTCAGGCTTCAAGTAATGCGATTGTTATGAGAACGCATATTTAAATGTGTCCGGGCTGTTTGTGCTAAACAACAATGGTGGCTCCTACAGAAGTTAGCGTGGATGCTACAGGACACTGAAAAACAAATTTCAGATGGAAAATGTGTTTTTTATATTCTCCCAACTGGCTTTGGAAAGAGTTTGATTGACGGATAGTTCATCCAATCACCTGCAATGTACTTTTTGAAAAGTGCCTGTCCTTTTCCAAACAGTTTCCAATGACTCCTTCTCAGATAGTCCTGTGTACTAAACTATCTGGCGGGTCACGTTAGTAATTTGGCTCTAATTTGACCCTTTTAGCTTCAATGTTGGTGCAACAAGTAATGACGACTCCGTAGCTGAAAATGATCCCTCGTAGTCCAACAGTCCATTGGAGTACCCACCTGCAGAGAGACCATGTCGGGTCTGAACTGATGCCTGATGCCGAGGTCGTACATGAGGAACTTCAGCATGTCGAAGGCCTGATCTTCGCTCATGTGCAGCAGCAGCACTCCGGCCAGGAAGCTGATGCCCTGGCAGTAGCCGACCTGTGTGGCGCACACACACACACACACAAAGAAGAAAACAAAATATGTACTACCAATGTCACCATATTCACCACACTATGGCAGGGAGAAGAAACGGGGTTCCGGTGTGTACCTCTGTATCCAGCAGAGAATAGGCTTTCAGGAGGTTGTAGAGGGAGAGCTGCCCTGCGCCCAGCTGGGCCGAGAAGTACTGGTGGGTGGGGAAGGTCCGGCCTGAGCGGGGAGGACAGAGATAACGTTTACATCTGAACATTTACGTAAATAGAGGAAGGAGGAGCCCCTTTTTTTTTTACAACCGTGTGCCCACCTAGATCCACCAGAATGGAATGCTGCTGCGCGGTGAGCTGCTTCAGCAGGTCTTGGTAGGGGGTGTCCGGGGCCTGCTGCCGCTGGGGCAGCCTGTGACGCAGCCGGTGCTGGTGGGAAAGGAGGAGCCAGACCTCCCCGCGCCTGCTCTTGGGAACACCTGCACACAAACACTCACTCAGTATTCCACAGACGCACCGACAGCACGAGCACGTCTCCACGACCGCTCCTAAAAAAAGGCCCGTGTCTCACCTTGGCGGAGTTCACGACACACCTCATCCTTGTCCTGCAGGACCGTCGTTCTGCCCGGGGCCGTCAGCTTTCTCTCCCACAATGCCTGCGCTTCTTTGGAGCACTGGCCCACTTCCTGGTAGTTCAGCTTCATCTTGCGGATGTGCAGCTCATCCCTGCTCGCTGCAACACAATCACCGGGGCAAGAAGGAGAAGAAAAAGAGACAAAGGAGCGTATTCAACATGATTTTGTCAATTAAGAGTCTCTTGATCGCACCAGAAAATCAAGACCAAAAGGTACACAAGGGGAGGGCTGTGCTTAGGGAACCTTTGTCCAACAGGCTGGTTAAAAGACGGCAGATTTGAGAGCAAATGTGCCTCGCACGTTTTGTCACCAGTTCCCATGGAAAGCCTGCCGTGTAAACACAAAAGCCACAATACCCACATTAACACCAAAGATCCACCTCTATTATGCTGGAGGCTACATCAAGGTAGTGGGATAGAGGTACAACAAAAACACCATGAACGCACGATCGGCCCTGAACATGCAAACAAAGGAAGCCGAAATTGAAGGAATATAATAAACCAACACCCGAAACCATGCAAAACATCCATCTGCCTTGATCCCAAGCTTTTATATCGCTTACCTTCTATTGAAAAGGTTATTCAGTTAGGTCCTCAGACCAGCATTGGTGTCATGATAACAAACAAAGGGGAAAGAAATGTGTTGGTATATAATATAATATCGTATATTGTAATGTAGTATAGTATATTATAGTAATATAATATAAAATGAAATAGTATAGTAATATAATATAGTAATATATTATAGTAATATAAAATAGTATAGAAATATAATATCATATATTATAGTATATTATCGTAATATAATATAATATTATAGTAATATAATATAATATAGTATAATCATTTAATATAATATAAAGGCCATGTACTCCTTCTCTGAGAGCAAGGCTTTAATGTTACATGCTGTCCTTTGTCCATTGTTTGAGCTAGACATGCATAAATCTGACACACATTATGGTCTTAGGCTTTATACCACATTTACAATGTGAGGATTACTTCACTTCATTGTGAAGATGCATTTTTTGATAATGCAGTAGCTAATGAAAAGTCTCAAATGGCCTCTACTTCCTCTCCATTCCTCCTCTTGCACGCTAACTTCCTGTTTATAGACGAGTGCTTGTGAGGGTAGGAGAAAAAAAAGAAAGAAAAGAAAAAAGAAAAAGAGTGCTAAAATTCATTTGGGGATACACCCTTAATGACTTGGGCCATTAGAGGGCAATATTTACAAATGCTATTTCAACTATCACGGTTGTTTTGTCCTCATACGTGCTCTTAAACCCACTGAGCACTCGCGTGTGTCTGCATATCTGCACGTGTTCATAACTGCGTGCATATGCAACACCAAAACTAAATATAGCCCCCGCTCAAGAAACTCCGACCGAGATGGCAACATTCGACCTCTCAAAATAAACAGACGACAGCGCGAGGAGGAGCCGGTGCTCAGGCCTCGGTCCCCGTCCACGCTCGTAAAGCTTCAGCGGGGAACAACCAGACCGCGGGTGTGAGAGCGTGGCGAGGGCTGAGTGTAAAACTTTCATGGGGGTTGGGGGGGTGTGGAATGGAAGTTACCCACTGTAATAAATATCTTAACAATAAGACCCAGTGTGAGGTTTCAACATGAACAGCCCCGTGACAGCTCTTAAACGCCACCAGTGTCTGCACACAAACAAATGCACTGAAGATTCCTCATATGTTCTTCATATTTGTCCCTCATGTGAACAGAGGATGGATTTGTCCTGGGGGGGGCGGCGATCATCATACTTCACGTGCACAGCAGTAAAACGCAACTCACCCTCCAGTCTCTGGTTCTCCTTCTCCATGCGCAGCAGCAGGATCTGCTGGTGGATGGCGGTCTTCCAGAGGGCCCGGTAGTCGGCCCCTGTCCTCTTAGGCCTCTCCCCAGAAAGGTCGCCCGCCGGGGGCAGCAGACGCCCCAGAAGATCCAGGCCGGAGGCCGCGCCGCGAGGAGAGAGGGGCAACAGCTCCCTGCTGTCTGGGTCTGAAACACAGCGTCAAACAGAGAGCACATGTAGAAAACATATCGGCCTTTTCTTGTTAATGTCGCAATATTTTTATGTGGCTCTAATGACGGCGTGTGCTCTCCTAGTTTGTGAGGCTAAGATGTTAACGCCCTGGATCTGGAGATAATCGGCTGGCGACGTGTTTGAGCTCCCTTGAGTAAGAAGACGGGGCATGAGAACAGGTCGGAGGATCCCTTTCACAAGCTCCGTTATCACCGTCTATCTGAAAGGGGACGGAGAGGGAAAATCCCTCTCTCCTCTCGGCCCTTACTGCTTTCCCCAATAGGCGCAAAGTGAATGGAAAAATCAGAAGTGTCCGAATTTTTCACCAAGAATCAAATGTCCTCATTCCCTATGCGCGCGTGGATTATTCAGAAGCCGGTTACTGCGTGGAGGTGGATCGTGTTACCGGACCTGGGTGCTGCATCGAGGCGGGCAGCTTGTTCATGGGCGAGGCGACCCTCAGGAAGATCTTCTGTCTCCAGGAGACCCTGCGTGGGGTCGGAGGGAGGCCCCCGCTCACCGAGTCCCCGCTGCAGGCGGACAGGGTCCTCTTCCTGCCTTCCCCATTGCTGCGAGACAGGAGAGCAGAGTGTCACGGGCGACCGGTGAACGAGTCAGGTGTCGCCTTGCACTGACACTCTTTCAGCACTTTTTATAAACACACACACACACACACACACACACACACACACACACACACACACACACACACACACACACACACACACACACACACACACACACACACGGTTCCCATCAGCAAACTCTCTGAGCGGATGAGAAATGGGCAAAACATAGTGATGGAAAACATGCACGGGGCATCGACTGATTCCCAGAGTCCATGTTATCGGGGCAGAAGGTGGTGTTGTTAGGTACAATGACATCAGCCACACAGACGGCCACAGCTGAGGCGCATGCGTTGCCTGTCGGTTTTTTTTTCTGGAAAAAGACTTTTGTTAGTGGAGAAGAGGAGCTGGTTTCTGAGCTGCTGAACAGCTTCACGTTGGTCGTTTGAAGTTATTTATGTTTCACATTTAATCAGAGCCATAAATTCCCGCCTGCCAACAACCAGACAATGCAGACAAAAGGGAACTTTGTCTGCACAGGGAACTTGGCAGGTTCTAAAAAAAAGAAAAGGTTATTGCGTAACGACTAAAATAAAGTGTGTACTCGTATGTGGAAAGTTCACTTTCGAGCATGGAATGTGCATTGAAAGGTGGGCAGCAGAATGATGCACGATGCAATTACCCACACAACAGGTTTAGTCCAACAGCAGCAGAGTGAAAGAAAAGGTCTCTATTCTTTAACAGGTTGGGTTGCTTTACTGCTTTCTGAGCACCAGTGAAATGACATGTTACACATTTATTATATGTACCAATACATTTGAACTCCTGGCACCGACTTTTTCCTCGAGAACTGAAGCGACACACGGTCAAATGTTATTTCAGAAGATACCGAAGCCGCCATGCTCGCACTAATAGACTTAAACAGCTTTGTCCACCAGGCTGTTAGGAAGCTGAACTCCCTCCCCTCTTCTAGACTCCTCTGTCTGACTGCTGCTCAGACACAACGATCGTTTTTTTAATATACATCTTGTCTCAAAAACGTTGTCTGTATTGTAGTCTCTTTTAGAAATGTTTTATTTGTATTTTTTAATCTATTTACACTTTATTATCTGCATGCACTTTATTATCTGTTATGCACATCATCGTTGGACAATAGAGAAATGTTTTTTTCAATTCCTCTGTATGTTTGGTACATGTCGAGAAATTGACAATAAAGCTGACTTTGATTTTCTCCTCCGTTTAAGAACCAGGCTTTTCATGTCCCTGTCCCGAGGAGCGCTCCACAGCGACAGCAGCTAATAAGCTTGGTCAGCATGGCGGGTGCCCGTCTCGTCGTGTGCACAGTGGAAAAACAGGAAGCGCCCTTTGTTGGGGCAAATGTCACCGAGACGATGTTGTTTACTCTCACAGCTGTTCTGCACATATCGGATTATAATCCCTCACTTGACACGTTAGCTCTCGTTACTGCTCGTAAAAGTCATGAGGTAAAAAAGACAGCACCGGGGTTGAGTTATCCAACGGATAAAGCAACCTGTGACCTTTCAAAAAGGTGTCTTTTGAACCTGCTCTTTTTTTCCTTTTCCATTTTTTAAAATAATCAATTATGCTGCATAATTAACAAAAGCGCTCAGAGGGTTGGACGGAGGACAAACATCCTGTGGAAATGCCATTTTACAATGCCTGCTCCACTGAATCTCATTCATAATGCAAATGTTGACCTTTACATTCTGCCATGCAGACACCTGGTAGCCCGTGTCAGCTGTGTGTCTCGCCTTCCTCCAACATACAGATTAGTGCAGCTGAACATTAACAGCAACCTTTCAAAGTAAACACGTTGCTGAACTGAGTCGGGCGTGATGCTGAGGAGTTCCTGAGGCATCATGGTTAGCGCTGGTCAGGAGAAGGCGATGTGCGGTTAATAAAAGGCCGGTAAATACGGGTTAAATACAGTTTTGTCGTGCAAAAAAAAAAAAAAAAAAAAAAGCCTGAAATCCACATGCAAATACAACAAGAGAAGGGTGTATCAGCATCCCCTTGTCTCTCGGAGAGAAACAGGAAGAGGGCGGGTCCAGCAGCAGAGACGATGACGGGAATAAAAATATTTTTTTTTACCAATTAAAAAAGTTGCTGTTGATAAAAAGAACAAAGATACAGCGACAGAAAAAGCTGTGTGTTAAGAGGTTTGTGACAGCCAACATTTACACGGCTACCCCATCCCAGCAAGACCCGTTGTCTGGGTCAAAGTAGGGGGAGGTTTGTCTGAGTGCACCCCCTCTCTCACCTCTTGAGGCTCCCACTGTCTGCCAGGGAGCTCAGGGAGCCCAGCGAGCCCTGGTAAATGCTTTTCAGGAAAGTGGGGGCGGAGAAGGAGGAGGGGAGGCCGAAGGTGGACTCGCTCTCCGAGACACTGCGCGTTCTCGAGACGGCCGCGGGACTGGGCGAGCCAAACGTGGAACGCCCACAGATGCAGAAACAGAGCAAACGTTACACAAAAAGAATGAGCTTCTGGTGGGAACACATGTGGGGATCAAAACAGTGACAGGAAACCCGCGACGCCATTGTTCGGGGATCGTGGGGCGGGAGAGCACTGCAAATAGATTACATTGTCTGCGTGTACATCACAAGGTTAACTCAATATTTAGTTGGCGTTGAACTGATTCAAAGACAAGCAACGGGTTCGGATTTTTCCGGGGGAAAAGTTAGTATTAGATATATATCGTCAAACAAAACAGAGAAGCTCACTCCTGTAGAAGCTTCTTTTTTTTTTTTTTAGCACAATTCACTCTGTGCAAAGCTTCCACTCCTGCACCACCCCTAAGAGATGCACATTGTCCACTAGTGAGGCCGTGAGTGACGGGTGCCGTTACCTGCTCTGCAGCAGCTCGGGGTTAACAGACTGCTGTCTGCGCAGCGGAGCCTGCCTGCTCTGGCCGGCTGGCTGGCCCTCGAAGGAGATGCGCTTCTTCACGGGTGGATGGCTGAAGGTGTGGGCACGCCGGCGGAACTGCAGGCCGGCTTCCGGGTTGCCGTCGCCGTCGCCGTCGGGTAAAGCGGGAGGAGAGCCCGGAGGGGAGTGACCGGGCGACTCCTCATCCTGCTGAAGGGGGACAGAATGCAAGAGAGGTGTCAGTGCATAGGTGAAAAACCTTTTACAGTAATGTACATTTAGGAGACTTTCTGCCTCGGTGTTAAAGCATGGCTGGACTTTCTGATGTGCCTGTCTGTACGGCTGGATGAGGGAGTGAAACGGTGACACAATGGCGCATGATAACAACTCCCTCTAAGATATTCTGCACAGGTCAATAACCTAGGCTGAAGCAGCAACAGGTAATAACCACATTAAATACCTCTGGAAGTCAAACCACACACGGCTGATAACCCTTTTCCATATAAAACACCACCTAAATTACTCAAGTTCCAGGCACTTACCTAAAGCCAGACAACGCTCCAGGTTTAACTCTCCACTCAACACTCATGGACTCAGAGTTGCCTCACGCCTGGCAGCACAACACCCATATCTATTGTATTCTAATGGCCAGCATCCCGTGACTCACGGCATCGCACACTGATTGGTGGGGAGGACCTGAGGGGCTCAAACTCCACATTAAAAACCCTCCAATCTCCCTGCCTCCCCACTCCTACGGACCTCCCTCTCCAAGATCTGACATAGCAGGACATATTCAACATTTGTGCTGCTTCTCTCAATACACACAGAAAACAAACTGCAGGGCCTGATAGAGCTACTGTCACTCTCTCCAAGGTCTCTGGTTGGAAAAGGTCCGTCGGCCTGTTGAACGCGTGCAAATCATGTCAGCTGACTGGCAACATTTTGATTTGTTGATAAGATGAAGTGACTCAGCGGTTCAGGCTGTCACACCATGCTCTGTCCTGTGACAGGGGGGCGGGGGGAGGGTGGGGGGGCAGAAGCACAACTGGACATCCTGACTTGAATTTCCTGCTCCACACTCTTCTGACCGTCACTAATGTCACGCAGAGGGGCGCAGAGGAACCTCGAAAGGGAAGACGCCAGCTACTCCTTGCACATGCAGGATATGCACGTAATTTTGCAAAGTAAACAACACACAACTTGTCACTTGGTCCTCATAGGTAGGGCTGTCTGTGTCACTGAGTATAACTGATTGAACAGCCGGTATTGATGGATTTGGTGACAGTAAGAGCGGCTTAATAGAATCCCATCACATGGAGATGCCTCTTGAGGGCTGATTTTGGTGTTCCATATTTACAGTAGATCTGACGTGGTGACATTGTTGATGAAACAGGCAAAGTAAGTCATATGTGGAGGGTCTATATTTAATATCTCTGTGCACTAAAAAGGATGAGCACTTCGCGCTTAAAGGGGAACTCCTCCGATTTAAAATCTAAATCTCTTTACAGGTCTCGTTGAGTACTACTTGAAATGTGAAATAAAGTGGTGTAAACCTTTTTGTGGCTCAAGTGAGGAGCTACGCAAAATCTGATAAATTGCCTCTTTTTGTTTGAGAATGAAACAAAAAATGTAGCGGTGTGGAATAAGAAAGAAGTGCGTTCCCCAGACCTCTGTAGTCTGCCCATCATCTCTGCCTGAGGCTAGCGGCTCGAGGCTACATTAGCGAGAGAGAAGTAGAGTCCTTTTCTCATAGAAAATACAATACAAATACATTCGATACAATCTAACTTCTTTTTTAATGTGTTTAGTGAGGTCACAGTGACCTTGACTTTTGACCCCGAAATTTGAATCAGTTCTTCCTCGAATCCAAATTTACTTTATTTCCAAAATTGAAGCTATTCCTTCCACGCGTTCCAGAGATATCGCATTCACGAGAATGGTGCGGACGGTAGGTAACAGCGACCTTAACCTTTGACCTCCAAATTCTAATCATCTTCGAGTCCGGGTGTGGACGTCTTTGCCAAATTAGAAGAAGTGTCCCAATCCTGAGTTATGGCCTTCAGGAGAATGGGACGGTCTGTTAATCTGTCCACACTGAACAATGTTCCAGGGGTGCGACGCCAACATCGGTCATGACTGATGGGGAGTCAGAGGGACTACATCGCACACTCGCTCCACATTCTGCACAGCGGTGACACAGTGGAGCCGACAGCCCCAAATGGTCCACCGACAGCTCTGCAGACGGTTGTGTCTTTTGGCCGGTGCAGCGGCGCGATGACACTTTGTGGGAATAATGCAGCGCAGAATCATGTTCTCCACGTGAGAAAAGAAACGTTGGCCGCCTCCAGCTACTGACACTGACGAAAGTGAAAGCCTATCATGAGGACAGCGATGGAATATAACATGCTTTAAAAAAAATAAAGCCACTGGGTCAAAAGTGAGAATTCCCAGAGCCCCTCGAGTGAAGTTCTGGGAATTCTCGTGTTAACCCCTTGAGGACACTTACCCTTTCAAAACTGCTGATGCTTCCCATGCTTCCCAAACGGCCCCGCATCCGGCTGGCACCCTGGGGACAGAGGATGGTCGTACAAAATGAAACTAGTTGTGAAGGAACAAATGGATAAATAAAAACATGTTTATCATGTTGAACATGTGTGCAATCCTTTTTCAAGTGTTCCAATCGCAGAGACGGTAGTTAAACGTCGACTCATCGGTAAAATCATTTCCAGACTTGATAACATTAACATGCCACTGCTGAGCTAAGTCTCTGAGACAATAACAGATGGCAGCAGAGGTCTCATATTGCCTGGATCTGTCTACTAAGGAATTATTCGGCTGTCTGACTGGCAGATATGGGTCAATCCAAATCCCCTGGATGACAATGACACAGAAACTGACACACACACACACACACACACACACACACACACACACACACACACACACACACACACACACACACACACACACACACACACACACACACACACACACACAGAGAGAGTCTGGGGTGGGGAATTAAGATTCAGAGATTAAATCTAGAGACATAGAGGACTAGAATCACCGCCTCGCGGTTGTATGTTTCCGCCAACCAGTCCGGTTGCAGTTTACCTCCACGTCTGTCCAAAATGTCATCACGTTTGACATTAAAAATTATGTTTTGTGAAGTCACAGTGACCTTTGACCATCACATTTTTTCTTTGCCAAACTAGAGGACATTCCATCCAGGCGTTCCTGAGATAATGTGTTCACAAGAACGGGACCACAGACTGTATATATAAGAAGTGGACGTAGTCGTCATGACGACACCCATTGGTTTGTGGACTTCCGATTTGAAGCCTCGAGTTCGGGGATTTGGATTTGAATGGAAGTGACCATATTTGAATTGAGGAGGAGTGACGTAGAGACGCTGTATAGGTCTCTGGTAGCGACCTGTCAATCACAAGATGGCCCCGCCCTTAAGCATACCCTGCTTTATGTTCTATTTGACTCTAAATGGACCATAATTTACTAAATGAACATCATGCTGTATTGAAGAAGACTTGAAACTAGACTGATACCATAAGGAGGCATAACAAAATGGTAGATAAAATAACAGCAGGACACTGAATTAAGATGGAGGCAGGGGCGGAAAAGAAAACGTGTCGTCTAATGAAAGAGCCTTTTCTTGCGACCCACCCTCGCGAAGATGTTCTCCAGGGAGCTGGTGAGCGAGGTGCGGGCCTTGTTCTTGAGGATGTCGAGTTTGAAGCGGCTGCTGGTGGCCGTGCCGTCTCCTGTCGACGAGCTGTTTGCTGCATTCTGTCAGACGATGACAGTGGGGAGGGCAAAGGGAGACAATCACAGAAAAAAAAGATGGGACTATCAGTGTGTGAGCCTTCAGCACACAGACTGAGCATACAGTAATAAAACCACACGGCCATGAATAATACTGCATCTGTTGTTGGTGTTCTGCCATTTGAATGGTTCTATTAAACATACAGGCCCTCAGGCTACATCATGCTAAAGTAATAACCCACCAACCTTTCATACTCCAATGGCATGCTTTCCCCGCAGAAACATACTGAATGTAACCGCCAGTCAATTGATAACCAGCTTAGTTCTTTGTAGGAACATTATACTGTGGTGACCTTAACATTTAAGATGGAAGCAAAGAGCTGAAAAGCTGAGTCTTTGGCATCAAAAGCAGCCATCAGATGAACCCTAACACTTTCTATGCCACCTTACAAATCACTCAGATAGAAAAACTCACCGGTAGAAAAACCCTGTTTGACTTCTTTGTTGGAATTCAAGGACTCAAACTGTCTTGTTTTGTACAATCATGTTGATTTTTTTTACTCGATCTTTTCTGGGGCCGTGTCGATTTAAAACTGCAGCTATGTCCACAGAGAAATCCAAAAGAGGACCGTAGGATAATAACTACTTGTAGACAGAGAGGTCCAGAGGGACACGTGAAATTCTTCGCTATTCCGCAAGTAAAACCAAATCATTTTCATAAACCTTTCAGGTCTAAACGGACTTTTCTCAAATTTCAAGGCTGTTAAAAAGCCCTTGGACATTTCTTTAGGCATTCACACATTTTGATTATAGTGAAGATGTTGCATCTTCAGTTCTCTAGCAAAGTTAAAGAAATCAAATCTATAACTGGCTGTGATTTTCTTCCAGCGTCTACAAGGTTTAGTATCTACCTGCGGGGCCTCTCCGATGTGGAGGTGGGACTTCTGTTTGCTTCCACACAGCTGCCTCAGATGGAGAACCACCAGCTCGTTCTCCTCCTGGTCCGACCCGGGCTTCAGTTTCTGCAGACATGGATACACATACACTCAAAACACAAGATGGAAGAAAAAAATAACGCAAAAAAAAAAAAACAACAACCCTGTCTCTAGAAATTAATCACAAAAATACTGTCAATATGTCACAGTTTTCAGATAAAGCGTGCAGAGCTAACCTTACCTGAACTCGCTCAAAGATCTCGGCCTGCTCGTTGTCAGTCAGCTGGGAGAGATATTTTTGGATAGCTAGCTTTGCTCTGGGTGGGTAGAGACCTGGAAACGGAAGAGGAACTGAGAATCAGACCCCTTTCGTGTCGCGTGACCTCGGAGAAAGAAACGGCCGCGCATTCCAACACATTCATGAGTCAGGCCGGAGGGAGCGCCTGGGCTCACGCGGGCTCACCTTCGATCCGCTCGCAGAGCTTGTGCAGGTCGTGCATGGGGCAGGCTTCGCATAGCTGGATCTGGGTCTTGTTGCTCTGCAAGGCCGCCGCTGTCGTGAAGGCCTGCTTCAGGGTCAGCATCACCTCATCCACCTGACGCGCGCGACGCAAAGTGGGGACGAGATGAGGCAGCACGGATTAAAAACACAAAGTGTCGGGTTCGTGGGCGGAAGCCGGAAGTAATGCTCTGCGAGACTCACCAGCGACTCGCTGGCACACTGGAAAACGTAGCACCCGTACTGACCGGGGCCGGCCTCGGACTGGTCTCGACAGATGAACCCAAAATGGTCGGACTGCTTGACACCCTGCGTCACCATTTTTCGAGACAAGAGGGAAACTAGAATGAATCACAGCAAGGGAAGGCCAAACATGTGGATCTCAATAACTCAATAAAACAGCACATGCCACTGACACCGTAATGGCTCTTTACAGGCTCCATTTCCGGTTTCCGTTGAGTTAGTGAAATTACCACTTTGCTCAGGCGAAACAGTGCATTATCTTTATGCTGGATGTCTACTTAAAGAAATGAGATTGCATTGAAAAAAACATTTCTACATCACTGATAAAGACGCCAGAATCAAATGAAAATAAAAGGCCTGCTGTGCTGTAAAGGCAGGCAGTAATGCATTAAGATGTCCAGAGAAGAAAATGCATAAAATCAGCCCGAGCTTATCTTACTGCTAAGACCGTAGCAGAGACAGAGACAGAGAGGCTTTTAGTGTAAATACAGCGAGTAAAAATAAACCAACCTGACAGCACGAGGAGATATCTTTGAAGTTTTTCTCTAGCACCACAGTTTTACTGTCCGGACTTATGAGATTCACTTCAAAACGCCCGACCTGCGAAACACAAAAGTATATTAGGGTCAGACAGTTCCATGAGAGACCACATACAGATACATAAAAAGAGTACGAACACAAAACAATAACATCGCCACACCGTTTCTACTTCAGGCAAAGATATTCTCAGTGTCAACTATTACGAGCCCCGTTCAATGACATGCATAAAAGCACGCTCTCAAAATCGAGGTCACCAACGATTTTTCCCACAATTGACTGCTATGTGGAGTATCATATTGAGCGCTGTACTCTAGTTTTGTAAAATTAGCTTGGTGAGCGAATGGACATGGCGATTGAGGAATAGCAGCTGGCTCGCTCCGGAGGGCGGACGGCAGTCAGCCACGTGCACAGAAAAATGACTTGCAGTATCACAGATGGAGTTAGTTGAAAACTAGAATGACATGAATTAGAATTAAACCAGCCACGGTGCGGTTTACATCCGCGTCTGTCCAAAAAGCCATCCCATCATCATCTTATCCTATGAGCAGTTGTGTGAAATTGTCGTAATTAGCACATGAATTCTTGAGTTGTGAACAAAAACGTGCGTTTTATGAGGTCACGGTGACCTTTGACCTCCAAAAACAGTTTTTGTGCCAAATTTAATAAAAATTTGCTCAAAGTGTTCCTGAGATGTCACGTTCAGGAGAGTGGGACAGACGCACGTTCTGAAAACATTAATATTTCCATTCACGGCGGGGAAGCCTTAAAAACATCCATCTCATTGACAAAGGGAGTATATTTAGAGTCCAATAAACCCAACGTCCACTGCAATTTTTGAGTAAATCCAGAGAGTATGAAATACTACTACAGCTCAGTACAAATGTCCATCTATACTGTAATTCAGATATAATAGAACCCTGGGTGCTAGTCAGGCACTTAGGTGCAAACTAAGCACTCAACAATAAAGCTCCTCTCTTATAATGCGAGTACATTGCTGTTACGATAACGCTCCTCAGTGCTGAGTTCTACCAGCTCCAGCTATCTGGACTCAGAGATAAGAACATCCCCCCCGGCCCCCCGAGCCGATGCGCCCATTCTGAAACCAAGACATGGGCATAAGAGCAGCCATCATTACTTCTCGTGGCAGTCGACCGCCCCGATCAAATGTCCTCTACCTGGAAGAGCATGGTGCGGTTCTTGTCCGAGTCGGAGGGCTGAACGTGGTTCGGAGCGCTCGAGTGTCTGCGGCGCGCGGGGACCAGGACGACGCCCTCCCCCGGCTTCCTCTGCAGGCTCCCGGCCATGCTGCTGCAGCGCGTGCGGAACTCCTGGGGCTCCTCGAAGCCGGAGTCCTCCAGGACACTTCTGACTGGTACTGTTGGACAGGCTTTTACCTGAAACACACGCAGCAGAGCAAGGCGCGACTGTTAACTTACGATGTTTTGGTCTCTATTCTTATTGGCGCACAGGGCCGCCACAGACAAGTTTGTTATCCCTTTTGATCAAATCATCATCTCCCGTTTTCCACACTTGCATGCAATAATGAGAACAATACATTCATAGTACATACTAACAAGGTGTTTCTGTATTTTGTATTACATCTTACGACATGAATGATCAACTGGTGAGGAGGCTGAACTCTTGCCTGGAAAATGTAGCTTGCAGCACAACGTCAAATATGAGTCAGCTGGAAAGACTAAAAACAAAATCACCCAGAGGCCGTGTTTTTAACTCGTGGAGCTATCGTTAATGAGCTAGTAGGTGATGTCGCTTCTTATTCAAAATTCAAATTTTTATTTGAACGCGGGAACAAATGATGGATTAAAATTGTAATGAGTTACATGCCGGAATAAAAAATTCACAGTTCGCAATTCACAGCCCCGCCATAAAGCATACTCCTCTTTATGGTCTGTTTGACTCTAAATGGACCATAATTTACTAAATGAACATCATGCTGTATTGAAGAAGACTTGAAACTAGAGATTGAGACCATAAACTCATGTTTACAATGTTTACTGAGGGAATAAATCAAGAGAGAAGGAGAGTAATTTTCTCATAGACTTCTATACAACCAGAGGAGTCGCCCCCTGCTGGACAGTAGACATTAGACATGACAGGCGTAGCAACAGTAACTAAGGGGTGCAGGGCTTAGCGAACGGTTAACTGTGTGCCGTGAAAATCTGAGTGAAGCTACTTTGACCGATTGTTGTGTCGTGTGCACACGCATCATTTGGATAAAAACAGCCTAATGCTAATCCTCAATCTGCACGAGGCTCTCACCTCCAGTCATGTCCTCCACCCCGGGGCCTTCCGTGTCTTCTATAGTCTCGGTCAGAACAGAGGAGAGGGGGTCTCCTTCTCCCCCAATGAGGAACTCCGCAGGGGCACTCTCTGTGGACCCCCGCTGGCCGCTGAGTAGTCGCAGGCGCTTGCGCTCAACCTCATGCAGACGAAACTTGTCGATGCAGTCATCGATGAGGGTGGCTGGGGCCTTTTTGTGCAGAACTGTCACCTGGAGTATGTTTTTGGGGAGATTCAGCAGCATTAATACAAGTCGCCTAAATCAAATGAAAAACACTTCACACATAAGGAGCACTCTCACTTCTACCTTGCCACAGTAAAGCACTTCAAACTTCTGGGAGTTGTAGAAGGCCTCGTCGGCTTCCTGTTTGGGCTTGGAGTCTTCCTTTAAGGCTGATTTGGACACTTGGCGAATGCTGCTGATCACCTCAGGGACCTTGAAGAAAAGAGAGTGCACTGAGGGGCAAATAGGAAGACATTAACGAGGAAAACCGTAACAAAGGAGGAAAGGGAAGCGAACTCGAACCAAACGCCAGAGGAGGTTTTTCTCTGCAGCGATTCCTACACAACTCCATACAGGAGAATAACACAACTCAACACTACTGAGACACAATAACATCACTTGCAAATACCCTATTAACTCAAATGACACAGTTTGGGACTAGTTTCTATAATGTTTAAAATCGCATCCTATTCAATGCAGGGGTTTGGGACACGTGTAGACTCACTGCCCAAAGAGAGCAGTCAAAACAGAACAAGTAAAACTATGTTTGGATGACATGAGCAGTTCACACGAGAACTTGTTTTGATTAACTCCGACTTTAAATAACTCAAGGCTAGAAGGAAAAAAAAAAAACATGGCACAATATTTGTACTAACTAAGGCTAAACAACAGACAGACAGACCAAACACTACATCAGTAACAGAAGTGGGTTAGGAGACAGGAAACGCCTGCACCCTATGGGACAGAGGACACAACAAAGAGCTGGAAGGCATCAGAGACCTGAAGGTCACTGAGCCTGTTTCTGCTCCAGTGTGTGTGTGTGTGTGTGTGTGTGTGTGTGTGTGTGTGTCTTGCACCTTGTCTGTTTTTCAGCAACTTGCATCCAGGAAAAAACGGCCAAACAAGTCACGACAGAAAATGTACGTCTTTCAAAGCGCGCTCTTAAGCAATACTCGGGAATTTAAAAAGGCAGTTCATCACTCAGTCATGGGGCACTGTTACAGTTGAGTTTTCATTTGTTTTGGCAGACACAATGGGACTGACAGCCTCTGAGCTCCGGCTCGCTAAAAAGCGAGAACAAGGGCCACGGTCAAGGTCAGTTAAATACAAACAATGAGCGCTAAAACAAACAGCAGCTATCTGATAAGAGTTGTCAACTGACTTTTGAGCAAATATATTTACTATGTAGACTGAGGAGGGAAGTTATGTAACAGAATCGGTCTTACTTCACAGGTGTGAACAGAACAACAGGATAGAAGCGGGAGGGCAGGCAGAACAGGAAAGGACTGATTGTAAAGAAAATACAAACATCCTGCTTTTTAATGGAGGCCCGTTTACGTATGAGACACTAGAGGGATCAAATATGCCGTACCGCTGCTGTGGCTGCACGAGCTATTTTAAAAGTCCCGTTTTCCAAGTGCCTGTCTTCCCGAGGGGAAGAGCTGTGCATGGCTGGTGACAAAGGGCTGCATTGAGATGAGGAAGAAGGGCAGGTGGTGGGTGGTTGTCCATACATACTCAGCCATCTGTTCACTCGAACAAAACCAACCCGTGTAATTGTCATCATACCCGCCAGGACGATCATGCGGGTGTATGTGTGTGTATGTGTGTGCAAGCTTCTGTAAGAAGCCCCTGTGAGTGAGTGAGTGAGTGAGTGAGTGAGTGTACATATCTATGTCTGTTCATGGCTAATCTTGTATTCTGCTGTAGCAAACCGCTAAAAATTGCGGGTGCCCAGTTATGGCTGCAAGCTCAAGGACCTCTCCTTGTTGCAGAGCAGCCACTCAAAGTTTCCCAACAAAAAACACCTTTTATTGCCTGTTTTTCACAATGCGGTTGACTGCCTGCCGACTCCTCACTCGCTCTTCTTAATTGGGTTAATTTATTATTGTTACAACAGGGCTGTGGAACGAAATGCAGTTTGCGGCCCCATTTTGCAACATTAAAAAAAGAAATACACAACAATTCAATTTATAAAAATATATTATATGGTGGAGGATGAATTTGAAAGAAGCTGATCTGAAGTCCGGTCTCTAAAAACATAACAGTTTGTGTTTGGCTAACAGCTAATGGAACTACCACCACCTCACAGCCGCTGTTTCTCAGGCTCACTTCTATTGTTTTGTACGGTGTGTTTGGCTAACTGCTAACAGAACAGACTGTGTGTTTGGCTAACCGCTAACAGAACTACCAGACACACACATTGCTGCTCTACGGCTCACTTTTATTGTTTTGGGACGGTGTGTTTGGCTAACTGCTAACGAAACTACCAGTACACACACTGCTGTACCTCGCCCCAACTCAGCTGCTGCTACGCAGGCAAACAGCATAGTGAATTTAAATTTGTTTTCGAGCAAGATTGTATGAAATGTCTTATACGACGACTTAGAGACGATGGCCTGCATCCATCGCCTCTTGTTTTTTAGTTTGAAAGAAGTGTGTTTCACGACACCTTTCAGCCAATTGGTGTCTACACAGGGGGTTAGCCAATTGTGGGTTGCATTCATTCAAATCACACAATACAGCAGTGGTTGTCGCAGACACACCTGGTGGATATCTTCACCTTTCTAGTACATTTTGCAATAGTTAGTTGATTTTTCTGGAATCTTTGTAAAATTTCCAAACGCCTTTGAAATAACAGCAAACTTCAAGAGAAGAGACCAATGTCGACACATAAAAATACCTTTTTTTAAACGGCAGTGCTGACACTATGAGGTCATGGTAATTCATAGGCCTTGGTTGCTGAGAATCACAGCTGCGGGAAACAAAAACTAACAGCGCCATCTTAACATGCAAGGGCACTGCTGGATTATACATGAGTAAGATGACGCCACAGCACCATTTGATGTGATGAATTATTTGTAGTCAACCTAATACAGAGCCAGTAAAGGTGCTCAATTCTTGGGTGGAAACAGGCACAGGCAGGCAAAGAGCTGTTCGGGAATAGAGGAAAGCTATGCCTCCCCCCACAGGAAATCTATTCAAACATAGCTTCCCACGCCGACGCTTCTTCAAACTGTTTTTTACATCCAACCTTCACCCATCATTGCCTGGCTTTATCAAACATGATCTGTGATCCAACGCCCGTCTACAGAAACAGCAGCAGCTTTAGAGCTTAGGAGAAAACTAATACAAGGATGGTCCCCTCTGAACTGGTGGAGTCCGAGGGCACTCTCACTGCATGGCGACACCTTGTCATGTCAAACCAACAATCGGCTATAATAATATCTGGTCAAACAGTAGCTGGCCACATAGTTCTGTTGCCCTCATCGACACCATTAAACCAAACCACGCTGGTGACCCCAACACACTTGCACACACCATCCACCATCCATTAAGCCTACCTAGACTTCTTTTAGAGACACCCAGGTTATCATTGTGTCTATATAAGATATGGATGGAAGCAGATGGAAACCTGGGAGGTAATTCCCCATGTCAGAAATGAAACAATTCCAAGATGACATGTTTTTTTACGTTAAAAGTAATCATTTTAAGTTCTTGCAAAGTTACTCAAAGATAAATAAAATAGGTCAAGAAAATCCAACAGCAATTTGTCCAAACTTCAAATGTCAACTTTCAACTGCTCAGCCCAACAAGCCAAAAAGAAATATAGGCATCTACTGTTGCTTGTATATAACCTGGATAAATACTATTGCTTTAAACATAGCGGCCTTTATGTGGCTGGAGCTCTCCAAGGATTGGTTCCAAAGGCACCTTTCTGTTTTCACCACAGCCATGATGTCCTCCCAGTGCTTTTCCATCTGCCTGAACACAAACTGGGCACTGTAGTGTAACAAAGTTCATGTCCCAACTCGACACAAAGCAACACGAAGGCCCTTATGTCACCTTGGCATGGGCCAAGAAGCTCATGTCATACGTGAATATCTCAATGTTTCAAGACAGCAGAGAAATTAACTGTACTTTACATCTTCCCGACACCCTCGGTTTTCTCAATCGAAGATCCGCGCTGTGCGTCTTTAGTATGTCATAACAGTACGACGTCAGAACACGACCAATTATATTTTGGTTATTAAATGATCTGAGGCAGTCAGCTCTCTGTTACTTTTACTATCTCATTGTGCATGCAATCAAACAGTTGCATCATGTGATTTACACTGTCAAACCAATGTATTTTACAGTTTTAAAAAATGTATAAACTGCACAGAAATGAGTCAGCTGACTCCTGAAGCATATGGAAGTAAAAGCAGGCGATATTTTAAAGCTTGCAAAGCTACTTCTTTACAACATAATGCATCCCCACTTGGCTGTATCGCGCATCCACATAAGAATAAAGTAAATTCGTCCCCGATGCACTTTTTTAAATTCTTTTTTCAAAATGCAGATGGAAATAAAGAATGAAAGTTTCCTAAATGCGGATTTAGACTTCTATAGGGCAGTCCTGTAAGTCACTCTTGTGTCCCACCATCGCAACGTGTCGCTGAATGATGACCAGCACCCACGAGACAACAGGGAGAGATTCCACTGTGGACCGGGTCCAAGTGGGAGCAGAGGTGGCAAACACACAGGCCTGGGCTTTACACTGAGCAGGCTCTGGCTGTCTGTTGCTGCCTCGACAACGGCACAACGGAGAGGAGTTCAGAGTTAACTTTGTGCATGCTGTGGGACATAGCCAAGTTGCTGCAATCAAACTCGGAATGTAAAAATATTACGTGGAGCCTGTTGTCATGACCAATCAAGAGCCCAGCAATAGCCGAGTGGCTGCACCTTATGCTTAACAGCTAACGACGGGGTCAAGCATTAATTTATAATACATGAGGACTGAAGTTGTATTTCAAGTCGAGGCAGTTTTCAAACAAAGGAAAGCACACAATCAGACATTCCATGTTTATGTATAGACTGTGCTTTGTCTGCAATTGTTCTTGTTCAAACTCAATTTCTTCCTCCCACTTGTACAAAATCTACAGAGCCAACCAATCTTTGCTTATCTTCATTTTTAACCTTTCACATCATATTGCTACATGCCTGGGGTCGTTCCTCAGGCCTCGTGCTAAGAATAGGCAAGGCAAAGAGTAAGAATGTCTTCAAACTCAGTTGGGACACACAGAAAATCCACCGACGCCCAATGAGAACTCCTGTCTTATAAAAGATGAAACACCTGGGAAATAATCAAATCATCAACAATGACTGCAACAGGGTGTTGCACGTGGCTGCACCCAGTTTGTTGCGTAATAATGCTGGCCCGAGGTATGTTCAAGACGCCTCTCCCTCTCTGCTGCAAACATTTGGATGGCAGCGGAGAGGCCCGACGCCTTGGAACGCGTGTCCTCTTCTGCTCTCGGCTTTCACCAGCAAAGACAAACAGCCTGCACATACCACAGGAAACATGACACAGCGTAGGCGGATTTGAGATCGATGCAGAACGTGAGCATTACTGGATGTCAGCGAGGGGACATTGTTTGAGGTGGTTTCTTTGTTTGTTGGAGATGGGAATAACGTGGACAGGGTTGGAAGACTCCAGCTTGTCTTACAGCAGGTGAATAAAAAGGTGGCACAACCCCCCCCACCCCCCCCGATGATTTGTGCATAAAAACATTCTAACTCACTACGCCACTGTGGTTAACTCTTGAGCGCAGCGCCTGAAACACTGTATCTCAGCAAAGACCACAAAAGAAAGAAAAAAATTTGACTGCACGCTCTTTTTTTTTTTTTCTTAAACACTCCTACGTTCCTGATTTTTGGGTTTTTTTTGGGGCCGCTTACCACATTTTGGTTCATTACTCATGAGTGACATGCTGATCAGCGTGTAAATGTGCTGACTCAATATTGTGCCTATAAAGTTGTTGTCACACTACAGCTACCAGAAGGATGTCTGATCCCCCTAAAAAAAAAAAAGGGGGAAAATCCAGGGTTGCTCCGTTTATCATTCCCACCGACTGACCGGTGACCTAAATACTTAATACCAAAGCAAACATGTTTGGACCATTGACTAATCTACTCTGTGTATGAGATTAAATGGCATAGCTGTCACCTAAAAGGAGACTTCTGTTCAGGCCTTGCAGGACATGGTCTTTTGTCTTGTGTTTACACTTGGAGCTAGATTCAGTCCATCAGAAAATGTAAACAGGTGTGCCTCACTGTAAATCCTGACATCAGATTTACAGATAAGGACCTTCAGGACTTTTTGGAATATCAGGAAAACATTAAAATGAGAGATTGGTATTGTTTGAACTGCAGTTTTAAGCTGTATGATGTCACCAAAAAAGAAAAAGGTGCAATAATCCAGAAATAGCACGTGTTATTTGACAAATTATTCTACTGATCCCCTCATTATCAATTGCACTACTTTCTCAGTATATTGTTATTCACAATGCCACCCTCTCTTCCTGGTATAGTCGCTGTTGTGTCACGTGTCAACTGTATTTATTCATGGATGTTTGGGTACTCTCGGTGGTTTGGAGGGGGGGGCCCTACCTGGTTGGGGTCGCCGGCCCTGAAGACGTGACAGGACATCTCGGACTCGGGGTTGTCGGGCTGGCCCCGCGTCAGATAGGCGAAGTAGGTGAGGTCGTTGCTGTTGTGGATGAAGCGCGAAACATGCTGCGCCTTGTGCTCGAATATGAACACCGACGAGCTGCTGCTGTTGGACGGGACGCACCGGACGAAGGGGGGGTTGAGGACCAGCTGGACCTCCCTCGGCTGCACCGCGGGCCCGCAGTCACCCCTCTCGCCCCGCCTGCGGATCTCCGCCACCAGCCACGGCAGCATGGGCAGGGTGGTCCGCCGGTCGAGCGAGGACCACCCGACATAGGTCAGGGCGAACCTCCTGTCCGACTTCGGGGAACTGGTCTCCCTCTCATCCGGACTCTCCATATCGACCCCCCGGGCAGGACTCTCCTCCGAGGATCGTTGACAGCGACTAAAAGACTAATTTAAAAAAAAATTAAAAGAGATCCGGGCTTACCATCCCCTGCGACCGAGGCCGGGCGTAGTTAGTTTGCAACAGTTTCCATGTGCGCGTCCGAGGGCGAAAAGTTGCACGCAACCGAGCGATTTGCTACGCGCGCACGTGCTCTCCCCGTCGCTCAGCTGCATGTCATCCAAGTATCACTGTGTGGTGTTCAGGTAAACTCACTGATCAGGTCGCGTGTTTTTGTTGTTGCAGTCTGCCTCTCCCTCTCTCTCTCCCCTCTCTCTCTCTCTCCCCCTCTCGGCTCTGGTCCTCCGCTGTTTGCATGGGCAGCGACCCAACAAAACGCTAAAAACAGCCCCGCACTGTCCGGGCCGAGCTCGCCTGCTTAAAACGTGGCCCCGGACGGCTCCTGTGTAAACACAAGTCTCCCAGACAAATCTGGCTTCTTTGACGCTGCTCCTGAGCGCGCGACGGGCACGCGGTGCATTACAGACCCAGCCCTGAAAATCCTATTACACCGAAACGCTCCGCCGGCGTGGTCGCTATTCATTTATGTATTTATTTATCTTTCTTCTCCTACTAAAACACATGCACACATTGCAGTGCCTCTCAACGCAGCCTCCAGACTGTGCTCCTTTCTTCCACAACGCCTCGTGAGGCGGAGCGGCTGTGTGCGCGTGGACGACCCGCCCAACCAGCCCATGTGCTGCGGGGAGTGGGCAGGGGCAGAGCCGCTGTGTGAAACGTGACAAGCCAGAGGCTCCACCTTTTTTCCTCCACAGTGCACAACAACTGGAAAGCCTCGTCCACGGCAGCGTGGGTTTGGGTTTTGCGGGGGGCCCGCCTCCCCTCACGGCTCTGGTCCTCCGGGGCACACATACACCTCTTTTACCGACCGACATCCCCCGGGTTAAAAGAGAGCAGACTCGGCCTCACACTTGGCTTCACAAGCAGGTGTTTACGAGCAGGCTGCGCTGATTCAGTCTTGGGAAGTTGTAATCGCATCTGATGCGCTTCGGTGCACTATAGAGGAGTTCCCGTCTAATTCCGAGCACTCCTCCTACCTCCCAAAATAGTCTCTGAGCCATATTTAACCTCATCACTGAGGCAGAAGCCACAGGAGCTCTGCACTAAACCACACTCTGCTGGTGACACTGATATTACCAGCTGGCCCCAGGACCCCCATTTGATGAAGTAACACGGTTGTAGTTTTGTCCTTTTGAGTTGCGGACATTGTATTGAATCGACTGTCTACACTGCATTGGGGGGTCTGGTCTCTCCCCCAGGATGCCTCCTTCAGATCCTCGGACTTCACATGAGGAACCACCATCATTAGACTGGAAGAGGACCCTGAAGTAGAGAGAGTCCCAAAGTATTTCACCGTGGACTCTGCAGACTCAGAGTAGTAAGACGGTGAACAGTGGCAGGAACTACACAGACATTGGAGTCTGACCGCCTCAGCTCTTGGAGGAGACCCGCTGGTCAGCGCCGAGGTCCAGAGCTACCAGCGGGTCTACTCCAAAGGAGGAGATCTGAAACTTAATCAAAACCGGTTCTATTTATAAACTTTTTTGTGCGAGGCCTGTGATGTCACACATGGCGTCATGTTCTTGACATCTGTGACATCACAGGCCTGGCTCAAAAAAGTCTATAAATAGAACCGGCGCCAATTAAGTTTCAGATCTCACTTGGAGGAGACCCGCTGCTCTGGAGGTCGGAGCTGAGGTGGTCGGAGTCCGACCTCCAGAACTACCAGCGATTTTTTTTTTTTTAAGAGATGGCCGGTTAGATAGCAGTAATTAGTAATTAGTTAGTAATTATTATTTTTTTAACAAACAAATAACCTGCTCTAGAGAGGTGCTGTTGAACTGCATCGCATTATACAGAGAGGTGTTCTTGTTCGTTACTCTACCCTCGGTGGTGGGGTGGACAAAATAATAGAAACACCTGTCAGTATAACGCATTACAAGAACCATGAACCACAGCCTCCAAAATGTCCATCAAGTTGAATCAACACCTCTCTACAAGGGTTTGAACACGTCCTGAAGGACTGTCGTATCAGACTGCATTAGTTTGGCCTAAGTACGTCAGCTTTCATAGACACGGTGCAGTGAAATGCTCCATGAGAACCTTTTTTTGAGGCGGTCGGAGCCTCTGCTCAGAGGCCCCGACCGCCTCAGCTCCGACCTCCAGAGCTACCAGCGATTTTCATTTTAAGAGACAGCTGGTATGATAGTGAGAGTAATTAGGAATTAGTTTAGGAAGAGGGAGAATAGAAAGTAAGACTCGGAAGCAGTCCAGACATAGTTGCGAGAGGAGCTGCTTTTAAGCTGAATAATTCATGTTTGATACTTTCCGTGTCTACGTATCTCCAAATTATTTTAAAATTAGATGGTTGCATAATATCAGAGAGATTGGCATTCCTATTATTTATGCTGAAGGCACTGGACATTGTTGGGCTGTCTTGGCTGACACGCCTTTTCAATGTCGCATGGGGGTCGGGAACAGTGCCGATGGACTGGCAGACCGGGGTGGTGGTTCCCATTTTCAAAAAGGGGGTCTGCAGAGTGTGCTGAAATTATCGGGGTATCACACTACTCAGCCTCCCGGGGAAAACTTATGCCAGGGTGCTGGAAAGGAGACTCCGACTGTTTGTCGAACCTTAGATTCAAGAGGAGCAGTGCTGATTCCGTCCCGGTCGTGGAACAGTGGACCAGCTCTTTACCCTCGAAGGACTACTGGAGGGGTCCTGGGAGTTTGCCCAACCAGTCTACATGTGCTTTGTGGACTTGGAGAAGGCTTTCGGCCGGGTCCTTCAGGGGTTTCTGTGGGGGGTGATGCGGGAGTATGGGATGGCGGACCTGTTGCAACGGGCCATCCGGTCTCTGTACGACTGCAGTAGGAGCTGTGTTCGTATCCTCTGCATTAAGTCAGACACATTCCAGGTGGGTGTTGGCCTCCGCCAGGGCGGCCCTTTAGCACCAGTCCTGTTCGTGACTTTCATGGACAGGATATCTAGGCGCAGCCGGGGGGTGGAGAACGTCAGGTTCGAGGGTCTCAGGATCGCCTCTCTGCTGTTCGTAGATGATGTGGTCCTGTTGGCCTCCTCGGACCATGACCTCCAGCATTCACTGGGGCGATTTGCAGCCGAGTGTAAAGCGGCGGGGATGAGAGTTAGCACCTCTAAATCTGAGGCCATGGTGCTCTGCTCCGGAAACCGGTGGATTCCTTAGAGATAGGGTAAGGAGATGAGTTTCCTCCGTAGGGTGGCCGGGCTCAGCCTTAGAGATAGGGTAAGGAGATGAGTTTCCTCCGTAGGGTGGCCGGGCTCAGCCTTAGAGATAGGGTAAGGAGATGAGTTTCCTCCGTAGGGTGGCCGGGCTCAGCCTTAGAGATAGGGTAAGGAGATGAGTTTCCTCCGTAGGGTGGCCGGGCTCAGCCTTAGAGATAGGGTAAGGAGATGAGTTTCCTCCGTAGGGTGGCCGGGCTCAGCCTTAGAGATAGGGTAAGGAGATGAGTTTCCTCCGTAGGGTGGCCGGGCTCAGCCTTAGAGATAGGGTAAGGAGATGAGTTTCCTCCGTAGGGTGGCCGGGCTCAGCCTTAGAGATAGGGTAAGGAGCGCAGACATCAGGAGGGATCTTGGAGTTGAGGCGCTACTCCTTCATATCGAAAGGAGTCAGCTGAGGTGGTTCGAGCATCTAATCAGGATGCCTCCTGGGGAATCCCGGGGAAGACCCAGAACACACTGGAGGGATTATATCTCCCAGCTGGCCTGGGAACGCCTCGGGATCCCCCAGAATGAGCTGGAAAATGTTGCGGGTGAGAGGGAAGCCTGGGTCAGCCTGCTGGACCTGCTGCCACAGCAATCCGATCCTGGATAAGTGGATGAAAATGGATGGATGGATGGATGGATGGATTATTCAAAGAGAGACTTATTTGTCGGCTACTCACTACGAGGTTCAGTGTGTGAAGATCAACACCATGCTCACAACTGCTACGTTTCACCAAGACCTCTTGTTATTGTCCCGTAACCCCACAGCAGGAAGACAATGACTGGAGTGGTTGGTCATCAACAGTCACAAGGTTGTGTGACATCCAATTTAAAACAATATATTTATTGTTAAGCTTCACTGTAAATCGTACACAATCTGCACACTGGATAGTTAAAGGGTCACTAAACTTGCTGCAGACTGTCTGGTCTCTCCCCCAGGATGCCTCCTTCAGATCCTCGGACTTCACATGAGGAACCACCATTATTAGACTGGAAGAGGACCCTGAAGTAGAGTCATAGATAATTGCGTCACTGTTGGGACGGCATCAAAGCGAGGACGGAGCCGAGTGGAAACAGGGACGAAGGCCTTCTCGGAACCACACAGGGGCTGTTTCAGCACAGTGAGGGGGAAAAACAACAACGTTTTCATAACTTAGAATCACAAAAAAAAGTTCACATGGAGCATTTCACTGCACCGTGTCTATGAAAGCTGACGTTGTTTGGCCAAACTAATGCAGTCCGATACGACAGTCCTTCATGGAGTTCATAAAAAGTTCAGTGTAGGTTCAAACCCTTGTAGAGAGGTGTTGATTCAATGTATGGGCCTTTTGGAGGCTGTGGTTTATGGTGCTTGTAATGCGTTATACTGACAGGTGTTTCAGGTGTTTCTATTATTTTGTCCACCCCACCACCGAGGGTAGAGTAACGAACAAGAACACCTCTCTGTATAATGCGATGCAGTTCAACAGCACCTCTCTAGAGCAGGTTATTTGTTTGTTAAAAAAAAGGTTTGTGCAGGCAGAGACAGGGGCAGCTATGTCTGGACTGCTTCTGAGTCTTACTTTACATTCTCCCTCTTCCTATACTAATTTCTATACTAATCGGGGGCCTCCGACCGCCTCAGCTCTTGGAGGAGACCCGCTGGTTGCTCAGCTACAAGGTCCAGAGCTACCAGAGGTTGCTCAGCTACGAGGTCCAGAGCTACCAGCAGTTCTCCTCCAAGGGAGGAGATCTGAACCTTAATCGGCGCCGGTCCTATTTATAAACTTTTTTGAGCGAGGCCTGTGACAGATGACGTCACCAGTCAAGAACATGACAAAGGATCTTCCTTTGATGTCGTCTGTGACGTCACAGGCCTCGCTCAAAAAGTTTATAAATAGAACCGGTTTTGATTAAGTTCCAGGTCTCCTCCCTGTGAGGAGACCCGCTGGTAGCTCTGGAGATCGGATCGGAAGCGGTCGGAGCGAGCGGGGGCGTTGAGCCGCGCTCTTGGATGAGAGCTGCATGGTGGTGGGCTCTATGATTCTGAGCTGAGGCTCCGATCACCTCAATCCGACCTCCATGAGCTACCGGTGATATTTTTTAAGAGACGGCCGGTTAGATAGCGAGAGTAATTAGTAATTAGGAATTAATTAGGAATTAGTATAGAAAGAGGGAGAATGTAAAGTAAGACTCGCGGAGAACCGCTGGTAGCTCTGGACCTTGTAGCTGAGCAACCGCTGGTAGCTCTGGACCTCGTAGCTGAGCAACCGCTGGTAGCTCTGGACCTCGTAGCTGAGCAACCGCTGGTAGCTCTGGACCTCGTAGCTAAGCAACCAGCGGGTCTCCTCCAAGAGCTGAGGCGGTCGGAGGCGCCGATTAGTATAGAAATTAGTATAGGAAGAGGGAGAATGTAAAGTAAGACTCAGAAGCAGTCCAGACATAGCTGCCCCTGTCTCTGCCTGCACAAACCTTTTTTTTAAACAAACAAATAACCTGCTCTAGAGAGGTGCTGTTGAACTGCATCGCATTATACAGAGAGGTGTTCTTGTTCGTTACTCTACCCTCGGTGGTGGGGTGGACAAAATAATAGAAACACCTGAAACACCTGTCAGTATAACGCATTACAAGCACCATGAACCACAGCCTCCAAAAGGCCCATACATTGAATCAACACCTCTCTAAGTTTTGCTTTGAATGGTACTTTAAAAACAAAGAAAAGGAAAAAGTGAAGTCGAAGAAAAACAAGCTCAACAAAATATAGATTGTGTCTTCTTTCTATACTAATTCCTAACTAATTACTAATTACTCTCGCTATCTAACCGGCCGTCTCTTAAAAAATATCACCGGTAGCTCTGGAGGTCGGAGTTGAGGCGGTCGGAGTCTCAGCCCGGAGTCCCCAACCGCCTCAGCTCGCTCCGACCGCCTCAGCTCCGATCTCCAGAGCTACCAGCGGGTCTCCTCACAGGGAGGAGACCTGGAACTTAATCGGTGCTGGTTCTATTTATAAACTTTTTTGAGCGAGGCCTGTGACGTCACAGATGACATCAAAGGAAGATCCTTTGATATCATGTTCGACATGACTTGAATGGTGACGTCATTCATGTCAGAACATGACAGAATGTGCCTTAAAGGTAATACAAGTTTTATTTTTGAAGGGTACTTTGGTAACAAGATGGCAGAAACTAAGAAAAAAAAGAAAAGGTACAATATGCAAGAATATCCTGAAACAGGCTCAAAACTACTTCTTCCCATCTCCAGTGTCTTTCTGTTCACGGGTCTCTCCCCAGTATTGGACTGCTGGGACTTTCCTGTTGCAGTATTGCTCTTCATCATCATCACTGTCCTCTCTTCCTCCTTTGTACCGGCCCAGACCACCCTTATTCCCGCACCACCCGGCTACGTCTCCGGGGCTGCAGAAGCACAATGGCACCGAGCTCATTGCAGGAGAGGTGAGGCGATCACATTTTAATTTTAATGAAATGTTTGTGTGCATAGGTTGAAGTTTAACTTACACGGAAACCAGGAGGTTGCTGTTCTCTCAGATCTTGGTCAAACTTTGCCAATGTCAACACAAAGATTATTTTCCTCCATTTTTTCATATCCTGTGCACGTCTAGAAAACATACCTTTACTCTACTGTATTTTTGGAGTTTTACGAGAAGTCTATGTCTCCTCCTTATGAATTCACGTGACTCGCTGCCTTCTGCCTGGATTTTCTCTTTCCTTCTTTTGCTGTGTTCGGAGGCCAATAACAGCACGCAGGGTGTGCAACACGCCGCTCGCCATCTAATGCCGAGGCACAAGTCCACCTTTAGCTTTGTCAGATACAAAGCAGCCGTATTCACCTATTTGGATGAGAACGGGTTGTTAAATGGCAGTGGGAACACTACCACTTCTGTCCACAGGGACCGTCAAAATCAACACAAACTTTACTTTAAGGTGGGATTTATTGCTCATTAGACTGCATTAGTTTTCATGCCACCTGGATAAGTCAACAGAAGGAAGTACACTTAATCTTGGCATTCAAAGTGAAGACAAGGATTTTCAACTATTGGAACAGCTGTTGTTCCTAAAAAAAAGTAAATTATTTAGACGCTGACACAATCTGTGGAAAAAACGGAAGTGCAAAGCAGACAACTGACATGTGCAGTAATTTGTTGCTATCATTCAGACAGACAGACACACACGTGTCAAGCTGTTCTTCTGTTGTCTTCTGTACATGTAAACTGGGGTGGAATTTCCACAAGCACTTAGGTGCGCTTGCGACAATCACACAGTCTCCATAACAGCGGCCATCTCCTTGAACTGCTTGTGAAAGTTCTGCAAGGGACAAAAAAAAGAAAGAAAGAAAAGAAATCACAAAATTCCATCCTGTGATAAAAATTGCACCAAGAAACATTACATTCACATCAACAAACATGGACCTGGAACTGTGGAATGGTCATCTCAAAAGACCTGTGATGAATCTGCCCTGAGGGCTCGACGATCTTCAGCAGCAGAGACACATATGGGGAGTTGAGCGATCGACAGGTGTCGGAGCTCACCGTCATGCCGAGCTTCCACTGCATATCCACTAACTAGGAAGCAAGCAAACAAAGTGTCATCGGCCTCGAATAGAGACAAGCTCTGTGTACAGGGCATCAAGAAGTACTCGAAAATGAGATGTGGGTATACCTGGCCGATGCTGAGCGCGGCTTGGACCTCCTGCTGAGCGTGGACCGATGCGCCATGTTCACTCCACAACCTGTGCAACACCTGAAGGGAAGCCTTTGGCCACCTGTGGCTGCCTTCTTCCAGCCTCGACACGAGGTCATCCCCAGAGAGGCTGCTCTTCCCAGCGGACCTGATGATACAATTGTCAGCATACGCTGCAATGAAGTGCACCATTATGCAAAGATTCAGCCCTTTTTTGCCATGCTTCATAAGCCCGGGTAAAAGCTGTTTAAAGCGCCCATACACAATTGGAGCCAATGCTGCGGCCATGTTCTTATGAAGGGAAAGTGGAATCAACATGCAAATGCAGCAAAGTGGACAAACATCAATAACATCTGGAATAAACGTGGGCTGACACATTCACCAGCAGTCACATTTTAACAAACCACATTCAGAGGCAAAAAAAAAAGACGACAAAATTAGGACTCAAGATACCTGAATGTTAACAAGAGAAATCTGATCATGTTCTGCAGAGCTTCATGGTCAAGTCTGACTCCAGCTCTCTGAAATCTCTGTCCAGAAAAGCAGAAAAAAAGAACAAAACAAGTAATGAAAGAGGAACTTGGGAAGCCGGGTTACTAGAAGTTAAAAAAATATTCTCGAGAAATATTGACTCACGTCAGAAATTTCGGCTGAATCGACTCCTCTAGTTTGCCCTTGCAGATAAGTCAGAATGTGCTGACACTGTGGAGATTAGAAGATTGGTTAGCAGAACTGCAGCATAACCTCGATGGCGATGACGCCACATCCTGTGAGACTCGTGCAGAGCGTTGGCTGCTAATAGCCCTACAATGGACACCATTATATTGTATTTAACATCCACTTGTTAATCCCACCGAGAGGTTTGCTCCACTACAACTGCACGCTGTGGCAAATCTCATGAGATGGAGTGTGAAGAGAGATGTTGGTTCAAATGTTTTTATCATGTCAGATATTCATTCGGTGGCAGGACCAACAATAACAACACGATGTGTGACTTACGCGGCGCTCCTCTCCTCAGCACTTCTATACATTGCTCACTTAAATGTTACTCAAGGACTATGCTGTAGGCCTGGTTCTTCTTTTTCTTCTTCTTATTATTATTATTATCATCATCTTTTTAATTCACCCATTTCCCGCCTGCATGGGAACATGCACAAAGAGAGATCAAATATACTCACTGCTTCACTCAACACATCTGGAGAAAGCTGACAGATGTTGTCCACAACTTTATTGACACCTGAGATACAGAAGGGAAATAAGTCACGGTGTCATTAGAGTCTGTGGTAATCGTAGTACCTCTGCTGCCTTTATTAAAAAGGATACACACGCAAATTCAACTGCAAAAGCATCTTGCAAATTATTTACCCATGATAAAACTATTGCAAATATGTCAGTGGGACGTTATCAGTCTTCTTTGACCAGGAAAATCTCAGGAGAAATCTTTTTTTCTTTTTTACTCAGAACTGTGTTCGGTAAACAGACAAATATAATGCATAGTCAGGACAGGAATGAAGAGACGCCGCCAAGGGATAAAGAGGGCCAACGCATAAGGCAAGACCAAATTTAAAATAATAAGATAAATACTTTATAAATTAGAAATAAAATTATTAATCTAATTCCAAGAAAGTTGTCAGAGGAAATAATCATTTGCATGTATTGTAAAGTTTCTTAAAAGAAAGAAAAAAGTTAACTTTAATTTAATTTTAAGCATATGACAATGGAATTTAGCCGAAATATTAATTAACTTGATAATATAGCAGTGTTTGGACTAAGTTATCTCATAGATATGAAATCATAAAAGCACAGGTTCTAGACACCAAACTAATTCAGGAAGGATATGGTCATAAATTAAAGCACTAATATCAGACCAAAAAAAAACCCACTATACATGAGAGCAGTTCTAAAATAAGCGGAAACACATCCATGTCACTATTAAATCTATTTTAAATAAAGGTCAGTGGCTCGACATTTATGTAAAAGCTTGAAGGAGAGGTCTTCAACTTTATCTGTTTTTTTTGTGTTTTTTTTAAATACGTATGAGGTCAGCTCCAGGTATTTTACCAACGAAGGTTGTTAAACAAATTCAAGGTATTGCAATACAAATGTTACATTTAAAAAAAATAGACAATACTCTCTATAATGTTCGGATGCTTCCGTTAATGCGCAGTAATGTGCAGAATCCGTCTGCCCCATAAAGGGTCTACTGGATCACCCTGATAACCGGACAGCAGAGAGAGGTCATCTGAAAACGGGTGGTGGTGTGAGCAGTGATCCGGTGGGATGGTCCGGTTCTCTTCATATATCCATGGTTTGGACCAGGGCGGGTCGGTCTGTGCTCCTCCACATCCATCCGTGGGATCCTCCGACAACTTGCCCAGTTGTAGCATAAAGCTAGCTATTTCCACGTGTTTGAGAGTATTTCACCACACAGTCTTCTAACTAACCACCTGGATGTAAAACAACAAATACCCCGTCCGCTGGGAGAACAAGAGGGTGTCCTGTTTGCCAAGCTGTGCCTCTCAAATCAAAACAAAGATGGCCGCCAGCCGAATACCTGGATGGGATATCGAGCCGCGATTTAGGAAACGGATTATAACCTTTTTGTTTGTGTGTTTTTGACACAGCACAGCTCACAGAATATGTTTCATGTCAGGGGTTAACTAAAGTCAGAGCAGCGGTAGGTGTCATGGTCATGCGCGGCATCGGTCGCGTTGTACCGGTGAGGTGAAGTTTGGGTATAGTTTGGTTCAGCTAACGCTCATGTTCCAGGTAGCGAGGAGAAACAGACACTAGCCACTGCGTGAAGCTAACGCGACTCAACCCATGGACGTGAGACGTCCCTCTAGTCTAACTAACGTTAACTGCATTCTACTGAAAACACGAAGTAACATGATGAAAACGTGAACTCACCATACGAGTCCTCTGCTGTTGGCATCCTCACGTTGGACCGCCGTGCAGTGCTGAGCGACTTTCTCCCTTTAGCGAAGTGATTATTATCCTTTAAAGAAAACCCCGAGTAACAGACAGAGCTAGCTACTTGTTGTGCAGAGAAAGGTCCTCTCATTCAAGAGAATTGGTAATACTGCTCTTCTTTTTCTTTCTCGGCGTTTCGCAGCTATGGTAAAGGCTGCATAGCGCCACCTACTGTGTTGGAGTGTCATCGTCTACTTTGAGGTTTGGGGTTTTACACTGACAGCAGCTTTATTTTTCTGTTTGTGGAAAAGGAGCGGGGTCATTTCACCTTGGCCGAATTAAGGTATAAAGTTTGAGGTATAAAAGTTACATTCTGGATGTACAGCATCTCCTGCTGTGAAAAGCTTGGATGACTGGATTCCATCAATTTCAAAATGCATCGCACTACTATAACATCTCACTTTATTATGACATATCACAATATATCATGACATATCACAATATATCATGATATCACACTTATTATGACACATCAGACACAAATATGACATAATACACTGTACTATGACATCACACTATAATGGCATCACACTATATTATGACATATCACACTATATTATGACACACTCTATACTATGACACCACACTGTTGAATCTTGAATCCTTGAAATATCTATTCGGTCAAACATGAAATTATGCAAAATTACAGATGTGATCAATCAAATAGAGTACAGCCTTTATTTTAGCCCAGTAGAGAGTACAGAACCTGCTTTAAAGGAATTAGAAGTTTTGCTTTAAATGGTACTTCAAAAACAAAGAAAAGGAAAAGTAAGTGAAGTCGAAGAAAACAAGCTCAAAAAAATATAGATTGTAGATTGTAGATGTAAATTGTTTAAAGTTAGTTGTAACACAACAGTTGTTACTGTGTTATTGCTGAGTGTCTACTGGACTGTAAAAGAATGGAGTTTCTGCCACCTAGTGTCACATTTAACTTTTGCAGTGAGGTACAAGAGACCCAGATCCCTTTAAGAACATTACAGACTGAGAAGAACTCTGTCAGCCGACAGGTGTTTCTATTATTAGTAATTAGTTAGTAATTAGTATAGGAAGAGGGAGAATGTAAAGTAAGACTCCGAAGCAGTCCAGACATAGCTTCGTCATGAAAGCTGACGTTGTTTGGCCAAACTAATGCAGTTCGATACAACAGTCCTTCATGGAGTTCATATAAAGTTCAGTTTAGGTTCAACCCCTTATAGAGAGGTGTTGATTCAATGTATGGGCCTTTTGGAGGCTGTGGTTTATGGTGCTTGTAATGCGTTATACTGACAGGTGTTTCTATTATTTTGTCCACCCCACCACCGAGGGTAGAGTAACGAACAAGAACACCTCTCTGTATAATGCGATGCAGTTCAACAGCACCTCTCTAGAGCAGGTTATTTGTTTGTTTAAAAAAAAGGTTTGTGCAGGCAGAGACAGGGGCAGCTATGTCTGGACTGCTTCTGAGTCTTACTTTACATTCTCCCTCTTTCTATACTAATTCCTAATTAATTCCTATACTATTTCCTATACTAATTCCTATACTAATTCCTAACTAATTACTAATTACTCTCGCTATCTAACCGGCCGTCTCTTAAAAAATATCACCGGTAGCTCATGGAGGTCGGATTGAGGTGATCGGAGCCTCAGCTCAGAATCATAGAGCCCACCACCATGCAGCTCTCATCCAAGAGCGCGGCTCAACGCCCCCGCTCGCTCCGACCGCTTCCGATCCGATCTCCAGAGCTACCAGCGGGTCTCCTCACAGGGAGGAGACCTGGAACTTAATCAAAACCGGTTCTATTTATAAACTTTTTTGAGCGAGGCCTGTGATGTCACAGATGACGTCACCAGTCAAGAACATGACAAAGGATCTTCCTTTGATGTCGTCTGTGACGTCACAGGCCTCGCTCAAAAAGTTTATAAATAGAACCAGCACCGATTAAGTTCCAGGTCTCCTCCCTGTGAGGAGACCCGCTGGTAGCTCTGGAGATCGGATCGGAAGCGGTCGGAGCGAGCGGGGGCGTTGAGCCGCGCTCTTGGATGAGAGCTGCATGGTGGTGGGCTCTATGATTCTGAGCTGAGGCTCCGATCACCTCAATCCGACCTCCATGAGCTACCGGTGATATTTTTTAAGAGACGGCCGGTTAGATAGCGAGAGTAATTAGTAATTAGTTAGGAATTAGTATAGGAAATAGTATAGGAATTAATTAGGAATTAGTATAGGAAATAGTATAGGAATTAATTAGGAATTAGTATAGGAATTAATTAGGAATTAGTATAGGAAATAGTATAGGAATTAATTAGGAATTAGTATAGAAAGAGGGAGAATGTAAAGTAAGACTCGCGGAGAACCGCTGGTAGCTCTGGACCTTGTAGCTGAGCAACCGCTGGTAGCTCTGGACCTCTTAGCTGAGCAACCGCTGGTAGCTCTGGACCTCGTAGCTGAGCAACCGCTGGTAGCTCTGGACCTCGTAGCTAAGCAACCAGCGGGTCTCCTCCAAGAGCTGAGGCGGTCGGAGGCCCCGATTAGTATAGAAATTAGTATAGGAAGAGGGAGAATGTAAAGTAAGACTCAGAAGCAGTCCAGACATAGCTGCCCCTGTCTCTGCCTGCACAAACCTTTTTTTTAAACAAACAAATAACCTGCTCTAGAGAGGTGCTGTTGAACTGCATCGCATTATACAGAGAGGTGTTCTTGTTCGTTACTCTACCCTCGGTGGTGGGGTGGACAAAATAATAGAAACACCTGAAACACCTGTCAGTATAACGCATTACAAGCACCATGAACCACAGCCTCCAAAAGGCCCATACATTGAATCAACACCTCTCTAAGTTTTGCTTTGAATGGTACTTTAAAAACAAAGAAAAGGAAAAAGTGAAGTCGAAGAAAAACAAGCTCAACAAAATATAGATTGTGTCTTTTTTCTATACTAATTCCTAACTAATTCCTATACTAAGTCCTAACTAATTACTAATTACTCTCGCTATCTAACCGGCCGTCTCTTAAAAAATATCACCGGTAGCTCTGGAGGTCGGAGTTGAGGCGGTCGGAGTCTCAGCCCGGAGTCCCCAACCGCCTCAGCTCGCTCCGACCGCCTCAGCTCCGATCTCCAGAGCTACCAGCGGGTCTCCTCACAGGGAGGAGACCTGGAACTTAATCGGTGCTGGTTCTATTTATAAACTTTTTTGAGCGAGGCCTGTGACGTCACAGCATGTCGAACATGACATCCTTTGATGTCGAACATGACATCCTTTGATGTCATGTTCGACATGCTGTGACGTCACAGGCCTCGCTCAAAAAAGTTTATAAATAGAACCAGCACCGATTAAGTTCCAGGTCTCCTCCCTGTGAGGAGACCCGCTGGTAGCTCTGGAGGTCGGATCGGAAGCGGTCGGAGCGAGCGGGGGCGTTGAGCCGCGCTCTTGGATGAGAGCTGCATGGTGGTGGGCTCTATGATTCTGAGCTGAGGCTCCGATCGCCTCAATCCGACCTCCATGAGCTACCGGTGATATTTTTTAAGAGACGGCCGGTTAGATAGCGAGAGTAATTAGTAATTAGTTATAGGAAGTATAGGAATTAGTTAGGAATTATTTATAGGAAGAGGGAGAATAGAAAGTGAGAATGGATTCGAATAGTCCTTTTTGCAATATATATATATATATATATATATATATATATATATATATATATATATATATATATATATTTTATTTCTATAATATATATATATTATTTCTATAATATATTCTTCCATATAGCATTTGTAATGTAACACTATATTAATATAAAAGAGGTAAATTGATAGCAAAATTATCAGTAAAAACGATGAGGACGCGAGTGGGTAATCACAACCACAGGGAAGTCTTCCTGAAGTCTCAAACACGCCTGTGACTCTGGAATGATCCACTGCTGGGCGGTGCGGGAAGTACATTCAAAAATGCTTTTTACTACAGACAAATAACTATGACACAATTATCTACGGTAGAAGAAAATAACACAACTACATATACGATATATGTAACTTGTATTTTTATGGTTTAAGTATTAGTTTGGGGTGTATTTATGGTTTACGAAGAAGCAAGTACCCCTGAATGTTATATAAATGCCAGGGTGGACTCTCCCGACGCGGAAGCGAATTTGAGCTGTCAAACAGATTCTGGTCGATCAGTTTCAGCGGTTCAGCTCTCGGCAGACAGGAAAGTAACGGTCGACGTCACTTTAAGATGGACAGTCCACGCTGGTTGCCCCTGGAGTCAAAT
Source organism: Ophiodon elongatus (assembly GCA_016806645.1). NCBI lineage: Eukaryota > Metazoa > Chordata > Actinopteri > Perciformes > Hexagrammidae > Ophiodon > Ophiodon elongatus. The sequence goes on from JACSYO010002006.1 coordinate 1,445,916, forward strand.
CCAGAAGTATGTGTCGTTGATACCTCGTCAAACGTTATTGTGTTTATCGAAGCCATTCATCCACAAGCATGTGAGGGCTAGCTAACTGTTTGTAGCTAGCAGCTAGAACAAAAGCTGAGCGCCGGTGTGGCCGCTTTGGCAAATCCAAAAGCAATTCGATTAATCATTTTTCTTTGTGTGCTTCCGTTTCAGGTCATGACCAAGGTGAGAATCTTCTTCAGGTTTACATTTAACACCAGATGGGTCTCGGTAATCGGCGACATGGGGCACTTGCAAAGGGACAAGGCCCACCCAGCAACGATGCTGCGGCCAACGTCCCGCGATCCGTAAAGAGTAAAGTGAAGTTGGGGAGGGGGGATGTCACGCGGCTGACCGCGACACGTTCAGTAACGTCCACCGAAAAATGGAGAGATTTCAGAACCCTCTGAGTAAAGTTGTCAACGTTACCTCGGATGAATCGCACTCAGTGCGGTCCACGTTTAGCAATGGGAAGAGGCTGGACGTCCCGGTTCGTGCTGGGTCATCAGGGTCACGTGGTAAAGCTCGTACTGCACAGGTTTGGTCCTCATTATGAGGGGCCACGGACGCGGGTGTTAAATCGGTACATTTCCAGTTTATTCATTGCGAGTGTAACCAGTCGGCACGCAGCAGGTCAGCTGTGCGTGTGGAATGGGATCTTTAGCCACACTCAGTTGTGCAGATGGCAAATTGAGTTTCCAATAAAAGATGGGTTTGATTACAAACTGGTCTTTTTTTTGTGGCAATTGCTATTTTTTCTATATTTGGTACCAAAAATGCATTATTTATAGAAAACACCTTGTAAGCTTTCCGAACAGAACTTTACTATGCCGTCATGCAGTTAATATTCCTTTGAGTTTAATGACATTTAAAACATTTATTTTATTTTATTATGTTCCAGACAGGACAGGAATAAGTTTTATCCGGAGTCTGCTATTACATACAACCTATCTCTGAGTCCACCTCGTCTACCTTGCTGAGATATCGTCAGGTTAGCTTTACTTCTTTGTATGCGTACAAATAAACTCAGCTTTTTTTTGAAGTTCGTCAACTGCTTGGGAATGAGACCAACCTGGCAATTTGGAGATGTCTACGGACTGGATCCAGAGCTCCTCGGCATGGTACCGAGACCGGTGTGTGCAGTGCTGCTTCTCTTCCCAATGACAGACAAGGTACTTCTTATGCAGTGTTGGTGTAAAATGTTTTAACCGCATGGTCATATAGACCATAACAGAGGTTATGCATGCATGTCGTGGCTTCAGGATTTCTACACATGTTGGACAGGATCATTTCCGTGCGATAAGAAACAATGTTCAACAGAGATTTTCTCTTTCTTCCTTCTGTCCAGTATGAGGCTTTCAAGCAAGAAGAGGAAGAGAAACTCAAGGGTGAGCGACAGGAGGTCTCCCCCGACGTCTACTTCATCAAGCAAACTATCGGGAACGCCTGTGGAACGATAGGGTTAATTCATGCAGTGGCCAACAACCAGGCCCGCCTGGAATTCGGTGAGTATTTATTCTGCTGACGGTTCGATGGGCGAGATGAGAAAGAATCCCAGTGGTGGGGGTGGGGGGGGGGGGATTACTGTAAATTGATCATGTAATGCGACATCCATTAAATCTGGATATTAATACATTTTGAAAAATGTGTTGATGAAAGCAAAACAATGATTACATTTTTCTCAGCTAACCGTTTTGTATCACTTTGTAAATATCAAGAACAGATTTTATTCATCTACCTTACAATACCATTTGTTGACACTAGATGTCAACTGATAGTGGATTTTTAAACCCCCACGTTTGTCATGGCGCGCTGCTTTCTGAAAAAAAAAGAAAATCTCTCCTATGGTCGACGTGGAAACACTACATGTAAGTCTGTCAGGCGCTGCGGTCGAATAGTCCTTTTTCCTTAGGAAGGTTCCTCACTGAGTGAAATGACCTGGAAGTATCTCAGTGGCCGCCATGATAAGAGCTGTTTTGAATTCTCTAAATGCAAAGAAAAGGAGCTTCAATGCCTCCTTACTTAGCTCCTTTAGCATACATAGGAAACACTGAACCTTCCTTTACAAAAAGGAAAGGAGATAATTCCGCCCCACAATTCCCTGCGGCGGCAACATTTAAAGTGACGCACCATTCGGACGTTCACGAGAACAAACGATCATGAAGACAAACGCAGATCATGTAAATAACCGTTGATATAACTTGGAAATGAACTTTCAATAATCTGTTAAACCTGCTGGAAGACTACGAGCGTTACATTGCTGTAAAGTGATCAGTGACGTATTGATCTGCTCTCTCTGTTGTACTGCAGCCTCAGTCCTCACTCTTTGATTTGCCTTCAGTTCCAGAAGCTGAAACCCGATCTTTGATAAAAGGTTAAACTGGACGAGCTCTTCAGTCTGAGTCATGTTTTTGATTATCATATTTTGAATCAACTACTTCGTCACATTACATTTTTAAAAACACTACCAAGTCACTTCTAGGTCACACTGAGTCGTGTGGTGTTTCATGAACTATTGTCTGCATATTCTTTTGATCAGATTATAATCTGTATACAAACCATAACAACAAAGAGGGATATGAGACAGTTAGGTGGGAGAATGTATTTAATTCAGCATGTTTGAAACTGAACAATGAGACAGTTTAGTAGCTTTGTTTTCTCTGTGACAATCTCTTGGTTTCACTTTTATATTCATTGTAGTTTCATCGCTGCAGACTGATATCACTAACATGCATCTCCCGTCGCATCATAACTACGTAGCTTAGTGAAAGTCGGATTCTCTAAAAACCGCGCTTGTCTTTTCCTAACTCATGAATTCTCCTTCCCATCTTTCCTTGACCCCGTGACATTTTCCACAGAGGTCGAGGAAAAGTGATTAGGAAAGGACGTTAGGAGGTAATTTTTAGACTATTCGACTGCAGCCAGGCATTCCCAGCTGGAGCCCACTGAGTGACGGTGCCATCGGTCGACTCCTCGCTGGCACACCACCCCGGCTCTAGGGCTGCCACTAACGACTGATTAGTCCATCGACAACTTTACAGTTTAATAAACTATCAGTTCCCTTCAAAGAATCTAATTGAACATTCCATTTAAGTTAATTTTGAAAAACTGAAGTCTGTTGTTGTATAATTCAGCACAAAACTTTACGATGCGCTGCAAACACTTATTCAATGGAATTTCTAAGGGAGCAGGCAGATTACTTCACAGATTTATGAGTGTATTTTAGCTGCTCCCAGTACAAAAGATTATGGATAAATCCATGCATCAATTTCTAATATTGATGACTGTTATCGTCGATGCTTTTTCACCGTCGATGTCTTCAGTAACGCCGACGACTCGCGGCTGCCCAGCTGGTTTTCTATCCATCTCACTGCATGTTGTCCTTTGTCGCAGAGTCCGATTCTCCACTGAAGAAGTTCATTGAACAAACCTCTAAGATGACCTCAGAAGAAAGGGCAGCCTTCCTGGAGAAAGATGAGGTAAGGAAACATTGAAAAGACACTTTTCACATATGTCTATCTATAATGTTCAGGAGATATAGATCTATAGAGAGATCTATAGAGATAGATGTGTAACAAGACCCTGTTACCCGTGAGTTTCCCTCAGCACAAAGACACTCTGTAGGCGGGATAGCGTTTCACAATGTCCTTTTATTGGTTGCTCTCGACTGCTCGCTCAGGCAGTTCGTATCTTTGCTCTCTCCCCTCCCTCAGTCCCTACTGGGGTTTATATAGGGGAGCAAACCCAATCAGCCAAACCAGCTGAGGCAAATTAAACCTCTTCCGGCCCCGTTCCCTGAACCACTCCCACACTCCGTCCCCGCTGCAGCTGAGCCTCACTACAGCCTGTCCCTGATCAATGAGAAGTGTGGGTATGACTGCGCTGCGTCAGGGCGCACCAGCTGACCATCAATCTTGATCACTTGGTCAAAGGCCGAGCGCAGAGTATCATCCCGAGACTGCTCGAGCGGAAAATCTTCCATGGAGTGGAACTCGGGAGCCGGTGGAGTCTCCTCCACGGGAGGCTCCGCCGGTTCCCCCTCCCCGTCTGCAGCCTCGGAAGACCTCGTGTCGCCGCTGAGCACAGCGCACATCCCGCATGACCCTGTCTGCCGTGAACGCACCTCCGCAGCCCGCCCCATTAACCTGTCAAACCCCGGCCAATCTGTTCCCAAGATCAGGGGATGCGTAAGGCGGGAGCTAACCGCGACCTTTACACTATGCTTTTTCCCCATGTATCTAATCTCCACTGACACTATGGGATACTCGTGAACATCCCCATGCACACACACCGAATTTTCCCCCACAATGCCTCCACCAATGCCCCGGGTTGACCCAGGCTCTGGTGGATCATAGACTGCGTACAGCCCGAATCCACCGTCGCCTGATGTGTACCCCCCTGGATTCTTACCGGAACGCGGTACGTCGCTCCTGGACCTGGGGAGGGTGTTGGAGAGCCGGAAACCCGGATCACCTGGCCCACCTCCATCAGAGGACACTCTCTCCGAAAGTGTCCGGGCTGCCCGCACCTCCAACACTTCTGCCCTGGTGCCTGAGGAACCCCCTGTGGGCTGGGAAGGGTGCCGGTGCTAGCCGGGGTCGGAAAATCAGGGAGCCGGGGTGGGGGTGCCGACCGCGGGGCCGGTATGGGCCGCGCCAGGAGCTGCGGCGGGAGCCTCCTCCGCGGGGCGGGCGTCGGCCAGGATGGAGGTAGCGGCCGATCGCTGTCCCCCTGACTGCCGGGATGCACCGCCAGGTGGTCCTCTGCCAGGGCGACAGCGGCTTCCAGTGCCGTAGGGCGGTGGCAGCGAACCCAGGCTGATGTTCGGGCCGGCAGCCCCTCCACAAACTGTTCAAGGAACACCTTTTCCACCACCTCCGGTGCCCCTCCTGGTCCCTCGGGTTGCAGCCACCTAGTTGCGGCGTCTTTCAGGCGCTGTGCGTAGGCGAAGGGTCGGTCCTCGGACCCCAGCCTGGCCTCATGGAACCTCCACCGGTGGTCTTCCGGAGATAGGCCGAGTCGGTCAACTACAGCTTTACGCACGTCTGCGTAGTTGTGCCGGGCTGTCGGGGGAAGCCCCAGGGCCGCTGTCTGTGCCTGCCCTGCCAGAAGAGGCAAAAGCCGGAACGCCCATTCCGCCGCCGGCCAGCTGCATGCCTCTGCCATCACCTCGAATGAATCTAGGAACGTTTGTACGTCATCGGCTGCGGTCATCCGATGTAAGACCATCTCGGCCAGCGGAGAGGGGGCCGGCGCTGGCGGGGCGGCAGCGGTCTGGGCGGCGAGCTGTCCGAGGGCGTGGGCCTGCCTCTCCACCTGGGCCTGGAGCGCCCCCAGGAACTGCCGGTTTGCCTCTGCTTGGTCCCGCTGCAATCGTACCCAGCATCTGCCCCAGCGCGAGAATCGTCTGGGCTGGCAGATCTGGGTGTTGCTAGTCTCCTTCCATGTGCTTCTTTCAAATAAGGGGGCCCCACGTTGGGCGCCAGTGTAACAAGACCCTGTTACCCGTGAGTTTCCCCCAGCACAAAGACACTCTGTAGGCGGGATAGCGTTTCACAATGTCCTTTTATTGGTTGCTCAGGCAGTTCATACCTCTGCTCTTTCCCCCTCCCTCAGTCCCTACTGGGGTTTATATAGGGGAGCAAACCCAATCAGCCAAACCCAAACCAGCTGAGGCTAATTAAACCTCTTCCGGCCCCGTTCCCTGAACCACTCCGACACTCCGTCCCCTCTGCAGCTGAGCCCAACCACGCCCCCGCCCCCGCCACCACAATCTATATATATATAGATCTATATATATATATATATCTGTATCTCAACAACAGCATGGGTAAAAAATCCTCTCCATCCCAATCTGTGTAACAGCTCTGTAGCTGTCATTTGTTAGATGATGATAATACTGTACATGTGTTATGTACTTTTGTAGGAGATTGGTCAAATGACCATGAAGTACAATGGCATGAAACCCACCAGGGACCATGCGCACGCTCATCTCTTTTCCCTCCCGTCTGTTTCAGAGTATACGCGTTACACATGAATCCAGTGCACAGGAGGGACAGACGGAGGTTTGCTGTTTGTTTGTTTTAATAGAACACCTTTCAGTTTCCTGTTTTATTGATACTGTGTTTAACTCTAAATCCTTTGGTCTGTTTTAGGCCCCAAGTTTAGATGAGAAAGTCAACCTGCATTTTATAGCTTTTGTGAATGTTGGAGGACAGTTGTATGAACTGGGTGAGTTGACCACTGTTCCGTTAAAAAATAATGAGCAGCATTTATCTCATTGTTGATGAGGATTACTCAAATACGCTTTTTTTTTTCTTTTCTTTTTTTTATAAATCTAGATGGCCGGAAGCCTTTCCCCATCGTCCACGGAAAAACCTCAGAAGATAATTTCCTGGAGGTAAGACGGCACAGAATACAACAGGCAAATGAAATGAAATGAACAAAAATATCGTCTCCGATTGAGTTGCAAGTGACCGTGTGTTCGATTCCCCGCAGGACGCTGCAAAGGTTTGTAAGGTCTTCATGGCTCGCGACCCTCAGGAGCTGCGGTTCACCATCATTGCCCTCTCCAAAGATTCCTACTGAGGAAGCTCCCTTGTAAGAAAATCATTACTGCCAAACATTCTCAAAGTGCTGACTTCATTGGAATTATTTTTTTTTTCTTCCCAAAATACTTGTGGGGGAAAAACTAATCTAAAATATCAGGGGTATCATTCTGAAGTCATGTTCCATTTTTTTGTTATGAATCGCTTGAAATTCTAAGGGAATCAGAGTGCTGCTGTAAGCTAAAAGTATTTCCTGTTAGGATCACAATCCTCCCCACCCACCCCCCCCCCCCCGGACCCCCCACCTCTGACTGTAAAACAGATCTCAGCTGCACTGTGGTGACGCTGCACTGAGGTTTGGTTACATGCCGTGTTTGGCTTTCAATCAAGAAAGAAATTGACAAAAGATTTCTCAACTCAACTTCTTCTTTTTCTTTTTTCTTTTTTACTCCGGGTTCAATGCTGCATGTAGTGATTTTGTTTTTGATCATGTGACCAACCACATGGTCACAACTAGCTGATTTAAAAAGAAAAGCCTCCTGTAAGTGAGGCCGGCTGAAAAATGCAGACTGTACATCCACGTGGAAGGTGCCTACATTTTCTTATTAAGAATTACAAATTCTGTCAAATAAAAAGCAAATTTATTAAACACTACTTTTCTTGATCTTCTTTGTCACACAACCATCGTAGTTATTTATCCATCTGTTAACCTTTTTTATAATATAAATTGTACTTCGATGGGTTTGTTGCCAGATGTCTCCAGCTCGACCAGGCCTGCTGAAGAAAATTAAATAAAAATATATATTTATTCTGGTCCAGAGTTCTCTCTGGAACCCAGCAGTGTGACCGTGACACTGTAATGCATAACACAGGTAGAGGGGTATCGGTGCTGCATCGAGGGCTAGTGATGAGCAGAGGAGTCTCCAGTCTATAGTAGAGAGAAATGGGGCAGGGGGGTAAAGAAAGCAAAACATAATAATGCAAAGAAGACTGGTCTAACATCTGCAAAATACTGCAATCAACCATCAGCTCCATGATGTGGACAAACATCGAGTTGGAAAAACATGGTCAGATTCTTCATTACTCCCAAGACTAAAAGTGCATCTTCATCTCCACAACAGTCATGCTGGAGGCTGAGGGAAGAGGGAAAATGCAGATCAAACCTGAGTTTTCTCAGAATGTGTAAAAAAATACTGGAATGATGTTGAAAGTGATATTGGGTCATGAATTACCAAGGAAGTTTGTGGGGTTATATCTAAGCGATCTGACGAGGGAAAAGCGTTGAGTGAGATGAGCCGATACCTGGTGAGGGTTCTGTTGGTGGCGACCCAGAAGGCAATAGTGCAAAGAGGGCCCTGCTACTTTGAGTCACTGGCTGGATGGAGGAGATATTTCAAATGCAAAGACTCCCGTGTGTACGGAGGATTCAACAATTGGAATATATGGTGAAATGGGACAATGGTTTGCCTTTAAGACCCTTCACTGAGAGACCAGTGGAACCACTGAGCAAAGACAGGGACTTCTCGTGTTGTATCGATGGTGCTTCTATCAGCATGACTGCTGTTTGTTCTGTGGTCACTAGATCACTCAAATGGCAAAATGAGTTACTATGAAATCAAAAGGAGACGTGTGAAACAGGCCTCTCCCCTGATTAATTTAAATGGAACTTGCTATAAAAGCAGCAAATTCATCCTAATTTGAGTGGTTATCTCGTAATGTTACATCAGTGGGTTGACATGGAAGCAGAACATAATGATGCTGGTCACTGTGGAGCTGATTTGAACCACTCTGTACACTGTGTGTGTGTTTTAATCTATACTATGTGTTATATTTTGTCACATAAACAATGGTTTTGGATGAAGAATTTGAGTCTGCAAAGTAATTGTTTTTAAATAAACGTAGCAGGGTATATAACATGCATTCCCTTCTGAAATGTAGTGAAGTATGAATATAAAGTGCAGTCAAGTACGAGTTGGGTACCTCATAATGGTTTTCCACTGCTGCTTTTACAATGACATGAGCAGGTGATTTTAGTTTCACCTCGCAGAAAGTCAGTTCTGTTTTTAGCCCTTGCATTGCAACTGAGCCGCCACTGGGTGGCGCTGCAGGAGAGCGGTTTGTTTTAGGAGAATGAGCCGAACTCCTCCAGGTTGAAGAGTTTACAGAAGGAGTTTTTTCTTTTCTTTTTTTTTCTTTTTTTAAAAATATTTCAATCAAATATTTTGATCCTCAGCGGCCCACAGACTTCACATGGATACGTTTTGGACCCGAGGAGCTGTAATGTGAGACTGTGTGTGTCCTGGTTCTGATGGTGACTCCGCTGAGCTGCAGTGGGGGAAAAATCTAAGAAAAAAAACCAACAACCTGGGATCATAATAATCTCCCAGAGAGGGAACTAACGGGCCACCTCACGCGTGCGTTCACCTGGAAGCCGCTCAAAAGGACCCGTGCGTGGTCCTCGGACCCCACTTTGGACCCCCCGCCCCCCTCTCCCACTGCCACAGCTGAAACTTCAACCAGAAGGGGATCTCTCCTGTCTGGGGCGAAGTGTAGCCCGCAGTCGGACTGGAGATCCCGTCGGGTCGCTGTTCACCCAGCGGAGTGTCGAAACAGAGCCACAGAAATACCAAAGCGCGCCACAGGTGTGCCGGATGAGAGGAGCCGGTAAACCGCAGCGAGGCGACGCGGAGGGCATTAGCGCGTTACTGTTCCACCTTGTGTTCAGGCCCGCGACGGGCTGGGTGCGAACGAACAATAGGAGGCATTTCTCATGAATGAGTAGTGTGATTTACACGTTTTACCGGACACGCTCTAGATTGCATGACGAGTTTTTTCTTTCTTTTTTTGTTAAGTGCGTGCGTATGTTGTGTCTGCTTGTTGGGACTGGCCCACATTTGACTCTTTATGCGGGCCACTAGGAACTCGTTCGGTCCCGCCGGTGCAGTTCGGATAACACGGTGCTGATGGAGTGGCGCGAGCAGTCCGCCGTCAGCTGCGACGACGCCTTCGTGGAGGCGCAGAGATGGATTGAGGTGAGTAAGAACTTTTTTTTTTCTTCTTCTTTTTTTACATTTTTTTTTTTACTATCGCAACACCTTTCTTTACACATACTGACAGCTTTGGAAAATCCCAGTAATCGAATTCGCAAAGTGCTTGTGGTCTCCATGGCAATTGAGGGAAACAGGTGTTTTTCTGTGGATTTATTCAGTTTAGAGAAGTTTTGAAGAAGTTGTGGCTACTGACACCAGACCTGGGGATTACTTCCTTCTACTTCCCTGATTTAAATACACTCGCTCGGGGATTAAAGCTCAGCTGAACCACAAAAGTGTCCAGATAAAAGTAACCAGGAATAACAGCTTCACGGAGGCATGTGTCACCTTTGACCTCTCCTCTCGGGTATAATAAAGAAGTGTATCATGTATCAAGTATCAAGTGTATCATGTCAGCCACTCGAAACCGCGTTTCTCTAAACTACTCCAAGCCTTAGCCATGCCCTCTATATCTCACCTGTTCTCAGAGTACAGGTGGATTTGAGCCCCATTCATCATCACCATCACCATCATCATCATCATCATCATCATTTTTTTTGTCAGCTCTTGCCTCAAACCTGCTCATCGGTGTCTTTAATGTTCCCCAGGGTTTCCTCTTTGAGGCTACAGTTTCAAGCATGTGAGAAACTCAGAGGAGTAATTAAGGAGAACACTTGAATCCAACACACCTTCTGTGAGAACAGATCCACCCAGCGTGATGAACTGGGTTTGGGGTTCCCACCTCCTTGGTGACACACGCTATAATAAGGAATGCTCTCAGCCATAACACTTACATTGCTGCTCCATGTGTCAGTCATGAATCAGAAAGAGAAAAAAAAGCAGTCAAACTGTATGGCCCGTTTGCTATTTATGATCAATTTAGTAAAACGTGTCATGCATAGAGTATAGAGGTTTCAAGAAGTTATTCCTTTTCTGTATGAAAATGCTATTTTTTATGGTCATAAAGTTTCCTTTTTCCTCGTGCATGAAATCAAAATGCAAAACAGCTACCAAGGAAAAAACAGCCCTTTAAAAACAAGTCCCATTTAATCTCCAAAATGTCAAATCATTTAAAGTTTCCACTCAACCGCCAGCCAGACTCTCATTCTTTCTTTTTTTTTTTTTTTTACAAGCGGGTGAAATTATGTTTCCTCATCTCGCAAATTCTCTTCCCAGCAGGGTGGCTGAGCCGCTGGAGGGACTGCAACTAAACAAATATTGTTCTAATTTCACTCGGGGGGGTCGGGGGGTGGGGGGGATCTGAATTCTTCCGATGTGACATCAGTGTGTCTCTCGCGCTCGCACACTGGCCCATTGTGGCGGCTCACCTCGTGCGCCGCGGAGGGGGGGCATGCTCTCAGGCAGGGGCAGGGGGATTAGGAGGGGGTGGGAGGGGAGCAGGAAGCAAGTTGAAAAGGTAAAAGGTGCTGGCCGAGTGTATTAACGGTGAAGGTAGGAGAGGTTTTTTTGGGGGGGGCCTGCGTAATGGAAACACGAGTACTCAGAGACCACGTTCTGGCCCACTTGGCCCTCTGAGACGGAGGTTTGTGGCTCTTGGATTCTGCCACTGAATGATTAACAAACTGCTCTGGCTTCATGGCGCTTTAAACAGAGGCATGTGCGCGCGGCGAGGTTGGTGGTATTGTTATAAAAGAAGAGAAGAAAAAAAAGAAAGAACGTGGACTAAATGGTCTGGAGCCCGTCACATGGACACATTCCTGCATTAGCCGCTGCCATGGCTGTGAACAGAGCCGGCGCAGGGCGTCGCGTCCTGCAGCCGCAGGGCCCGCCAGGAATAATAGAGGCCCTTGTTAATTGAATAGGGGAGGCCGTGTGTAAGTGTTGACGAGAGCGTGGAACAAGTGGCAGTGTTCGTGCAACTTACAGGTCGGGAGATCATGCATATGGCCCCGGCCTGTAAACACTAAGGCAGCCTTTAATACCAGCTCAAGTCAGCAGTCTAATTAGTGCTGTTCTATTAGATGTGTTATTACAGGTCCCGCTGCACGCTTTTCTTTTCTTTAGGTTGTGATGGAGCTTTTTTAATCCTCGGAGAGCCACCCAGGAAGGTGTCACCCAAAATAGTTCGACTGGCTCTTTTAAACAGTTTGTTTTTTAGTTTATTTTTAGATCGGGCTTCACTCCGGTCCCAGATCTGGTTTAAGGTCATGTAATAACCTGCGGCCTATAATCTTTATTTTTTTTTTTCTCAGGGAACGCGACCTCGTGTTGCTCATCCCGCGGCTGTCATGCAACAAACAGGTTGGGTGTGCGTGGAGTCGTCGCGGAAACAATGTGTCACAATGCCGCGTCGGCGATTGACACATTGATTCATTTGATTCTAGGAGGAAATTCGCAATTGTTTATGTTATTAATTCATACATTTTCTGAGTATTTTCTCAGAATTGGCGATTTATTTTTCGTCCATAAACTGTCAGACTGGGAAATCGCCGTTTTAATATCCCCGGAGCCCATGGAGAGATCTTCAGACTTGTCAGTTAACAACAGTCCAAAACTCAAATATATTCCAATTAGCAATGAAATAAAACAGGAAAAAAGCATAAAATCTACATGTTTGAGAGCAGACGACGTTCCCTTCAGATCCTTGTGTTGGTTCTCGTGTGTTTTCCCCATAGTGTCACGCGTGTGGTGTTTTTTTTTTACCGTTCTGACACAGGGAGGATCAGACCCTATAGGACACGTGCATTCCGCTGTTCTCACGTGAAGCAGCACCTCACAAACTGCACGTGGATCCCGGGTGTGTGTGTGGGTGGGGTGGGGTAGGGTGGGGGGCTGCTTTCCCGATGGGTCCTGCACTTGTGGACGTCTCTCGAGTTCGGATCCCCCGAAATATTAAGGACGGCGTCCCCGTTGCCCTCCTGCGACCCACGGCCATGTCCTCTGCAGAGGAAGGGTTAGGAACAATTAGTGGATGGGGGTGCATCCCCACAAACCCTGAGTACTGGTCTGCCTCGGTGCCCCGCATGAATAAACAATATTGTGGTCACGGACGCAGAGACAATCCTCAATTCCTCTCTGATTGTGTGTGTTCTACCGAGACGTTACTCTCGGGTTCATTGCAATAATAGTGACAATAATTCATTTCACACACGCATTGGAGTGCCTTCAGAGCCCCAGAGGAATTCTGAAGGCCCACATTCTTGAGGGGAGCGACGGCAGGGTTTACAGGAAGGCAAGCTGTTTTTTTTTTTATTTCATTTAATTTTTTTTAAAGAAAATCTCTGCCTTAAGTCTCCACCGTTAAATCAGAGCAGCAGTATGTTGTTTCAGATTAGGGGTCCAACAGGAGAGAGAGAGAGAGAGAGAGAGAGAGAGAGGGGGGGGGGGATCTAAGGGCAGTTAATACCTCTAATGATGACAATAGAAGGGAAGAAAACTGCTCTGTTACAGCCGGCTTAGCTTCAGTAGGCGGGGGGGCTTACACGCAAGGAATGGGAGATAATATCTTGATTACCACATTCACTCGGTTTCTTTTCCCACCAAACACCTGGAGTGAGCTCCAGTGAAAGAGAGGGATGGAAATGTTTGCACCGAAACCACCTGTGTTGTTTGTTTGCCTACAGCCGCATGCACACAACAGCAGGGGTCAGGATTTCATATGCCAACTGCACCTTGGACTTTGGTGGTGTTTTTGCTGCTTCGCTCATCTGTCTGCGCTCCCTGCCTTCAGCGTCTGGTTATGTTTTGTATTTTTTGTCAATGAAGGAGGAGCAGGTAAGAAGTATCTCCCAACAATAGCTTGATCGCATTGTGCAAATACAATGTGTCAGAACGTTAATACTCTCTCATCTATTACTGTACGGTCTAATTCCTATGGAATGATGGGTATTTTGAGGCCATCTCAGGTTAGCCAGGGTGTGGTCCGAGGTGTAGCAGAAAGAAGTATAGTGATGATAGTGTCCTCCAGTCCGTCTGTATTGCTCCGGTTTCTGCGAGCCGCCTCAGAATGACAGCCTGTATTTAGCTGTGCCAGTAATCGTCCCAGCTTTTGTCCCCTTCCCTTCAAAGGGAAAGGATCATGCGACCAATTTGGTTTGTGAGACCCGTTTGACCCGTTTTGTCTTGTGCGTGTGCGTGTGCGTGTGCGTGTGTGTGTGTGCTTTGGTTAATGCCAGCTGTCGCTAATGTAAATTAAAGACCCAAAGTCAAACACATGAGGCCAGTGAAGTGTTTTTCATATTTCATCAGTAGTTGTCCGGGCTGTTTGTTTGACTGGGATCATTTAGCATAATATGTCAGAAACTGGTTTCAGTGTAATGTGTTGGAAAGCCGGGCCGTGGGCCAAGTGATTAGTGTTTGGGTCGGATCCAGATCTCAGAAATGTTTTCCACGCATTGCAAAGCATTTCTGAGCAATTTTCTCTATTATCTACAATGCAAAAGGTGCATGCATCCATGCATAAAGGTCTCTGTTTTTAATTTTTTTAAAAACTATGAATATTTTCTGAAAGAATAAAATATAGAGGATTGTTTAGAATTGGCAGAAGTATACACTCTAACTGTGTTGTGATTAGTGTGGGATTAAGCAGCTCAGGTGCTGATTGATCAAGGCGTTGACGGTGGAAACATTCCAAAAAAAACACAATAGGAAGTTTGTGTTAGGGAGTGGCCATCAGCGTGAATTTGATATCTCGTAACAAAGTTGCACTTGCACATGAAAACAATGTCATTATTGCCTTTTAAAGGCAAAAATGCAGATTGCATGAAGGAAAGGCTCCACTTTGCAGATGTTGAAAACCACGACGAGAGTTTAGTGTTGCGTTTAAAATCCAGGACGCTCGTCCCAGTGTGTCTACTGGCCGGACGCCATGGGCCCAATGCAGCGCCCGCATGATGACTTGGTGTTCCACGCAGTGGTGGTGTGAGATCAGGGGAAAGGCACGGGGCGCTCCAGATGCTCCCGTAGCCCTGTGGTCTTTTGGGATAGCCTGGGCTTAGCGACACCTCTCCAGTTTACCGAAGGGAAGTCGAGGGGTTGAGCCTCCCGAGGAATACCTGAAGGGCCGCGCTCAACTCTGTCCCGGAGACACTGTAGGAGCTCAAAGGAAATACCTCTCACTTCCTCTGCTACTGTTCTCAACATCCTACCTTTCTTCTCCAACGTCCCCACCCCATTCACACACAAACACACACACTAACCCCCGCCTCCTCTCCTCTCCTCTCCTCTCCTCTCGCTATTTCGCTCATTGTTTTTGTATCCCTTTTTTTCTTTCCTTTCCAGGCAGTAACCAAGAAAAAATTCGGGAGCGAAGACTTCCGATCAGCGCTGGAGAATGGAGTTCTGCTGTGTGAGTAAGTACTTTCCCCAGGCGCCTCTCTCTCTCTCTCTCTCTCTCTCTCTCTCTCTCTCTCTCTCTCTCCCTCTCCCTCTCTCTCATTCATTCATTCCCGTGGAAGCCCTCCTGCTCTCCTCCAGGTTCTGCACTCCGGCGTAAGTGTTGCTGATCTTTCCCAGGCAGAGCAAACCCCCCCCCCCCTCCTCCTCCTCCTCCTCTGCTGGGTCGCTGTTTGTTTGTCAGCCACATGAAGTGAGCCACACAGTGTTTCCAGACAGCACAATGGGGCTTGTATTGTGTGGTCATTGGATGCCTCCGGTGTCGGATCTGCCCTCTGGGGAGTTGTTTGAGGATGCGGAGCGTGATCTATTTCAAGGGGAGTTTGTGTTTGACAGATGTTCCAGATCTGTTGAGGGCCATCCTTTACTTTAACGAGAGGCCGCGAGGAGCCACGTTGTGAGTGGAGAGAGTTCTGACGAGTCAGAGGAGCAAATGTATCTGTGCCGTAGTCTGTATATAAGAAGTGGACGCGTTTTGAAGCCTCGACTTCTGCGTTTTGGCCGTCATCATCTTGGATTTTTGCAACCAGTGAGCAGAAGTGGCCATATTTTGACTGCGGAGGAGTGACGTAGAGACGTCGTCTACGGCACTGGCAGCGACCTGTCAATCACAGTAAGCCCACTCTAAAGCATACCCTGCTTTATGGTCTGTTTGACTCTAAATGGACCATAATTTACTAAATGAACATCATGCTGTATTGAAAAAGACTTGAAACTAGAGATTGAGACATAAACTCATGTTTACAATGTTTACTGAGGGAATAAATCAAGAGAGAAATAGAGTAACCAGAGGAGTCGCCCCCTGATGGACATTAGAGAGAATACAAGTTTAAGACCCTTTAGCATTGGCTTCACTTTTCATAACCGGAGGTTCCCGCCCGATATACGCAGAATTGGCTTTTGCATCGATTCACCGACTGCTCTTCTGAGACTTGTGGCTTCTCTCAGATCAGCAGTGTGTGTGTGTGTGTGTGTGTGTGTGTGTGTGTGTGTGTGTGTGTGTGTGTGTGTGTGTGTTAGGGTTAGCATCATGTCCCTTTTTTATACATAAGCGTGTGTGTGGGCCGCCCCGTGGATGGACACAGCGATGTGATTTGCAGGCATCAGCAGGAACCTGTAATTACCAGCGGCCCATGCAGAATCTTTCTAAACCTCAATCAGCATCGTCTCATCGGAGGCAGCCCCTCATTTTGCTGATCCGGGCCTGACTCCACGGATTGCTCGCTCTCCAACAGCAGCGCGGAGACGCGTCGGCTCAGGGGGGCTGTCCGCGTTCCCTCAGCGCGAGGAAGAGGCGGGCCGAGATTAACATCGCTCTCACCTAGATACTCGGCCTCCGTTCCCATTGTGTTGTGGTTATCACAGCTGCTTGGAGAGGAATGCTTAGTGCGGGTTGCACACATGATTACATCCCTCTTGGCTTACAGTGTGTGTTATCTGACGACACATCACCACTTTCTATTGTTTCACTGCTAAATGACTAACTTAAAATCACATTCCTGTTGCATTCTTTCTCTGCATCTATTGTCAACCCATAGAAAATACATCCCATGCGCCCCCCCCACCCCATCCCACCCCACCCCCCCACTTTCTAATTTGCAGATTAAGACGTTACATAGAAGGCAAATGGCGAATTATGAAACCTTTTGAAAAATCTTTGAGGGTTCCATCTTCTCAAATGGGAGAATTCGCTCCCGTTTCTTGACTTGTGATATAGAACATTTTATATGTTTAGGTTTTTGGGCTGATGGTTGGACAAATTAAAACATTTGATGATGCTGCCTTAAGTTCTAATTGTGACAGGCATTTTGCACTTCGGGTGTTTTATGTTTTATAGATCAGGCGATTATCACGCCAATAATCATCAGATTAATCTGAGTGAGTTTTTCTGCAAATTCCTCTGTGATTTAACTTGTGATTGCAAGACTTGCACCTGTAAAATGTTTACATTGTGGCATTACTTCTTTTAATTAAGTAAAAAAAGTAATTTTTACGTTTTAATTTGTTTTTATTTTACCTCTTGGACTAAAGCATCCCTTTCAAAACCCTTTGAATTACACCATCATCTATGAAAAACCATAAGAGTTTTTCTGAGCTGGTCTGTGGTGATTTCAGGGTTCTATCCAGGAGAAGAGGGTATGTTTCAGGAGCCGGGGACCCAGTGTGTTTACATCACGGTGCAGCACCGGCCATTTACTAAACCGAAGCCAGGTGGCCGCCATTAAACAAAGTCGTAAACACACAACACAGAGACTTTGCAACACGTTTTGTTCATTCCTTGTTGGTTAGACCAGACCAGCCAATGGCCAAGTGCTTTCACTTCTCCTCTTCCTTCCCCTGATGTTCTCCCTCTCTTTCTTTTGCTCGCAGTGTGATCAACAAGATCAAGCCCGGTCTCATCAGGAGGGTTAACAGGCTGCCCACGCCTATTGCTGGACTGGTAAGTCTCTTTTTATTCAGCTTAAATGTGAGGCATAGGATGTTGCATGTATATTAAGTGGAGGCACTAGTGAAAAGGGTAGAATGTTTAACAAATAGAAATCTCCATTGAACTGCCCGAGCTGCTTGCTAACATTTGTTACTGTCTGTTTAAATATGCAAGTGAGGCATTATCTTATCAAATATGAGCTAATTTCCAGAACGGAAATCTGAACATTGGATAAAGCCAAGTTCAAAAGTTTTTAGGGATAAACGGCTTCAGAATATAGATATTGAAACTAGAAAGTTTGGTGAATAGTGCTACTATTAAAAAAATAGGGCTACTTTTAAAAAAAGTGGAGATTTCTGGCTAAGAATAGGTAGGTGAAAAAAAGTTTCATTGAGAGGAACCCCAAATGCTGCACAGAAAATTCAAAATGGCTGACTTCCTGTTGGGTTTGCGTTATGGCTCCAGGAGGCTTTTTTAAAAGTCTGGACATGATACACATGTGTACCAAATGTCATACATTTACGTGAAAGTTAAAGGATGGGGCTTCTACTTTGAACATTGTTCCATAAATTTCAAACAGTAACATTTAGTAGAATAGCGTAAAAAAAAAAGAAGATACCTCCATTAAACTTCCCGAGTTGATTACTTACATTAAGAAAATTATTTGTTGTATTACAAGTTTTCAGATTTTTTCGTTTACATTTTTCTGATGGAAGCGAAATAGCCCAAAATCTCAAAACTGATCAGCGCATGAAAGCAACTTGTACCCGGCTGGTCTCCCCTCAGAGGATACACATCCACACCTCCTCAACAGCTCATCCTAGTTTCCTTCGTACACGGTTTTGTCTCGTCTCACTACTGTTGCACAAATGCTCCGGCAGCAGCTGAGCCGACCGGCGACCGGTCTGAGGCTGCGGCTGCCAACCAGAGAGAGGTGTTTGCCTCAGTGACTTGTCGCTCCTCATATCCGTCCACACTAATAAGTTCGGCGAACGCGGCGGAGCTGCTTGAAAGGCCACAGATTGCATTCGAGTGCACCCTGAATATGATGTCTGCCATGCCTGAGGCTGCGTTCAATCAAAGTAATTTCAGACAGAAAAGTCTTTGTGCCGGGGAGGTTAATTAAGTTTTTGATTGAGTGACGGGAGGTCAGACGAGGGCAGAGCTCGGCTCACGTAACAACCTGTTATTGAATCGGGGCTTCCAAACCTTTTCACCTTTTTAGACCTGGCGAGGTCTTCGAACCGAGGCAGCTCGTGGCAGAGGCCTTTTCGGGCCACAGTGGGATAAATGTTTTGGGAGTGTCTGCACACAAGTGCTCGGGAAGTAGAGGGTTGAGAACCCTACCTTAAACCCATCCCTCACAAAGCTCTCTCTTGTGGGAGTAATTGAGTCCAGCTGTCTGGAGGAATTACAGAGAACCCCAAACTTAACCCAGCCAGTCTGAGTGCACGGCGTTGGGCTCAGTAACACTCAACATGTTTGGCAAGACAATGACAAGTCTGCAGTAGAGGAACCAGACACAGGCATTCACGCTCGACGTCAACAGTAAACACGGTGCTCGCAGTAACAAACACCGTGCCGTCATATCTGTGTTATGACATAAATCTAATCTACTGCCAGTTTGTGTTAGCCCGTTGGTAGCACAACGGGCTGAACACCTGCTGAGGTAATGAGGTACAGTGTCTCCTCCGTCGGCAGCGTCGGTCTGGTATTTCCGAGGACTTGGACCCAAACCCCAAACCACCTGATCATAAATTCTCCAGCGAATGGGGAAGGCTCCCGGTCGGCCCGCGGCGGTCCGTTACTGACAACCACATGGAGGAAAGTGGAGAGCTCTCCAAAAAACAAACATTACTCTCTCTCTCTCTCTCTCTCTCTCTCTCTCTCTCTCTCTCTCTTTCTCTCTCTCTCTCTCTCTCTCTCTCTCTCTGTGCTGTGTGAGAAAAGCTTTTTTCTCCAAAGCATTCAGCATTTCTGAGGTTGTCTCTCATCCCGACGAATTATAAGGCGTCCGTTCTTTAAGGGGAGACACTACGGGTAAATATTGTAAAAAATCTAAATGTAATTAACGGACATCACCATGAAACATCCCCAGTTGATAACTTACTTTAGGACAATGATTTTCTGCTTCACAAGTTTTCTGAAAATGTTTGAATATGCAAATGAGGCATTATCTCAGGCCAACGTTTGGGGAAAGGGCGATATCTACAGACGCAAATAGACAAAGCAGTAAAACAAACACCCAAAATGTGTAGTTTGGATGTTTTCAAAGAAAACAGGTTTTTTCCCATCGTGTCTCACCTTAAGTGTTGAAATGAAGTGTTTAAAACTTGGATTATAGCTGTGTTCTCTGAAATTGTGAAATCATTTAAGCATTTGATTGTATATTTTTTAGCCAATTGTCTCCACATGGTGAGGATTATTGCGTCGGGCTTGTCTTCATGTACGCTGTCCATCGCCACTGAATGTTGTCTGAAACTGTAATGCTCAACTTTCTAAATGGCACGTAGAAGAAAAACACAGACAAAGCCCAAGAGTAATGTGTTTGTAATGTAGATACAATATAATGAAAGGCTCTTTGCAAACGTAAACATTTCCTACCACTATGGTCATAACTGTGGATTTAGTTTTGCTATCTGAAAGATTCAGCGCTCAAATCCACGCCAGGCTTCAGCTGGAGCAGAATAGAAAGGAAAAACGGAAATCTCTGGTTTTGCGGAATATTTAGCAACATTGGCTCCAGACCCGGGCCTATCCTTGGCTTCACTTGTGTCCAGGGGAATGTTTCCCATGTCAGCACACTTCTCCTGCCCGTTGCTGAGCAGTCAGCGAGCTGTGGGTTTGGGCCACGGCTACCCTGGTGCCCGCGCCCCCAGCCCTGGTCCCGCTTTCACCGGTGCTGAAGCAGGAAGCAGACTGTTGTGCGGTTGGGACAGGTCGGCTACGCGAGCGGGGGCCCGGATCTGAGGCCCACTGGGCTGACTCCAGAAGGGACGGAGTCAAAGCAGACTCCATCGGCCTCTGCCCACTGTAAGCGCACCGTAATTGGCACTTTGCTGGACGTTCCCGCGCACACCGAGTCCTTGGTGAGTTGAGGTGGCAGTGGGAGGAGATAAACAGAGCGTTCCAATGACCCCTGAGGGAGTCTTTACTCCTCTAAATGTCTGTGTAATCATCCGAGCAATGACAGGCATCCGACCGTGTTTTGTCACTGTTTGTGTTGTATGGGTGCGTGTTATGTCTGGATCCGACTGCTGGGCGAAAGGGGGGCGGGGGGTTCTTCTATTGGGTCCGTTTCAGGAGAGGCAACATTTCCAGTATTCCATCTCTTCTGGGTTTATTGTCACAGGCCTTGGAAATGCGTAGCCTGATATTTTAACCATAGCTTTTGCTTGGCGATTGAAGCGCTGCCACAGGGTCAGCGGAGGGTAATTGTAGAGTACGGCCATCTTGGACAAAGAATGCAGTGGAAGAAACGGAGCGACCACGACGGGGACCGGTCTGGATCCGGATCGGACACCTTACGAGTCGAGTCTTTCCATCTCTCAGTGTGAAAGTGCTCCAAGTCCAGGGGGTTCCTCGGGTCTGCATGAGAGGATTAGGAGGCTGCTGGATGGGTGCAGCATATTTAGCAGGATTATGTGCAGGCACAAGTCAGCATAACATTCCTCCAACATCATTATCTCTGCATGTTCTGGGGCTGGTCGCTAGGGGGGGCTTTTAAGTGTGTTCATAATGCTCTCTGAGGTGAAATGACATTCATACCTCAGTGATATTAATGATCATTTCAGATAGGCCTTGATTACATTGGATTATGTTGAGTCCTGGCTTCACAAGGGGAACACCAGGGGCCTGGCAGCGAGACAAGCTCAGTGGTCTTTTACGGCCTGCATTCTTTCAGAAAATAAAAGCCGTATCTAGAGCCAGACCAATAAATCCTCCGGGCCAATATATCGGTCGCTATTAGCTTTTTATTACTGTCTCTCCATATGTGTCAGTCGATAAGTGGCAAGAAATGGCTGTGCAGAAATACCAGCCACTGTGTCTGTGTGTCACAGTGGCATAGATTGTCCACCAGAGAGCACTGACAAGTTTCTTGTATGTCCTACAATTCTTTGTCTATGGTATATGTGTAAATTATGTAAAAGAAATATAGAGTATTGGGAAGTATATATATATATATATATATACTTATTGTTATTGAGTGTTATAAACTCTAAAAATCAATCAATGGCGGCAGAAGCCTTAAAATCCAAGTATGAGTCGGGCTTTAGTCATATGTAACGTACACTTAACGAGTACCTGCACTTGAATGTGGCGACATGCAGAGGCGATATATACTTTGTTGTTTCCGACTGTACACGCTGTACGCATCCAATGACGAGGTCGTAAATCAGGTGTCACTGAAAAACGCCCACGCGAACGATGTCGCAGGGACACATGGTGGGAGAGAAGAAGGTCGACGAGTCATTAGCAGTCACTCGACTCCATTCTGCACCTATCTGGAAATATGCCGTTATCATGTCTATTACCAGGGGAAAACCGAGGGAGAGAAAATCTCTTCTGTGTTATAATGAATAAAGGGGACCTCAGCGCCTGTTGACAGAGTAAGGGAGGAAGGAGGGGGGTCGGGGGGGGGGGGGGTTGATCCTTGGCCTGTAGGGCCCCACAGTGACCCGTAGGGCCTGGCAAAGTGCCGCTAAGGGACAAGCAAAGCTGTTAGCGCGGGATTCCTGCACAGAGAGGTCAACACTGGCCCGACCATTTGCTAATAAGCATGTTTGCCATTCAAATATAGAACTAGCTACCCCTTAATTATTCCAGCCCATGTTGGGGCCATGTGTCATTACATGAAACCCTCTCAAGAAGTTCTGTCCCAGTGGAAGTGCCGACTTACAAACAAGACCCTTGGGATTAGAACTGGAGAAGTCATAACCCCGGAAAGGAATGGTGTTTTTTTTTTTTTTTGTGGTCAAAGATGAGTTTTTAAACGCATGTATATTTATAGAACAAAACGTATTTTTCCCATTGTGCATCACTCTCCCACATCTGTGCAAATCATGTGCACACACATACAGTATACGACTGTATGCAATATAAAGTGATTGACACAGTGTGGGACACGCCCATGTCCTCCCGTTGGTTTCTATCAACCGACCTCCTGTATCCTAGCAACCGAATGTCTCCAAAATATTCCACCGCCCCGCGGATTCCGCAGGTATTCTCTGGTGAAGGGCTTGGCGGGGAGGGGAGGGGATGGTTTCAGGGTGTGAGGAGAAGGAGAGCCCAGCAGACATTGTGTGTGTGTGCGTGTGTGTGTGTGTGTGTGTGTGTCATTTTTGTTTTACACTGGCACGACCGTTTGGGTGGGACTTGTGCAAGGCTCTGATGTCATCCTTCCTGGTTTGAGGCTGTGTCCCCACCCTAACCCAGCCCACAGGTAGCTGTGCTGCTGTCAGCCAGCTCCTGTCACGCAGCCCCTCCCCTCCCCTCCCCTCCCCTCCCTTCCGCTCCCCTTCCCTTCCCTTCCCTTCCCCTCCCGCATGTGCGTGTGTGTTTGTGTGTGTGTTCTGCACTGGGTCACTTCTTATTTGCCACACACATGCTCCTCCCCGTCCTGTCTCTGCTCTCTGGCGATGTGAACTTTGGAAGCAGTGAGTTTAGGCTGCGTGCCCTGCCAGAGAATTCTTGTGTGATTATTCTTCGCCTCCTGGAGGTGGACGACCCTCAACCCCGCTTTGTTCTTTGTCCAGGACAACCTCAACGTCTTCCTCAAAGCCTGCAGGAAGCTCGGACTAAAGGAGGCACAGCTCTTTCACCCGGGAGATCTCCAGGACTTATCCACCAGAGTCACCGTCAAGTAAGTTCTGATCCGATGAGCTTTGTTAACCACTAGATACCCGTCCTTGCCATTCACAGAGTTGAGGTCCAACTCGTGGTTTTGACTCTTCCTCGATTGAACTGGCTTCTATTTGCATTTCCATTAACATGCACAGAAAGTATAGACATGTAGCTTTCCCACATACAGTATTGCGGAGCGTGTGTCTCTTCGCATGGGGAATGAGTCAAGCTGCAGTTTAAAAAAATAAAAATAAAAAAAGGTCAGTGCTATTTTCAGTGTACATGTATTGTTGTGTTAGTGAGCACCCGTTTAAGCACAGCTCTATTCAATATACAATTCAATTCAATTAATTTCGTATAGTCCAAAATCACAAATCTGCCTCAGACGGCTTTACAATCTGTACACTTACGACATCCTCTGTCCCGGGACCCGCACACCGGCACAGGAAAAACTCCCCCCACTCCCCCCCCAAAACAACTTTAATGGGCAGAGAAAAAAAAAGAAGGAATAAACCTTTGGGAGAGCAACAGAGGAGGATCCTCTATCAGGATGGACAGAAGTGCAACAGATGCCATGTGTACAGAATGAACAGTATAACAGGGTTATAACACATTCAATGCATAGGACAGAAATTATTCATATGAGAGTAGTAAGCAGAATAATGGTGGAAAAAGTACACCTACTAATAACAACAGCAGCAGTGGATACAGTAGAATAATAACGATAGCACGTCTATATGTTTCCTTTAAAATGGGATTGATGAAACCTCACGGGTTTGAAGAAGGAATCGCGTTCGGTCTAGAAAAATCACACGTCGTGACCAAAATCATAAAGTCGTGGAAATAAAGGGACATGGAGAAATGTTTTGTCCTGACAGTGTGAAGAGAGAGAAGCTCAACCGGAGCATGAGTCAGCGAGCAGGACTCTGTTCATACTTCTCATACTTTATACTTTCTCAGACAGTTGCTCTGCTGTCACTGCTCTGCGTGCCGGTCGGGTATGCCCGCGGTATGTCGAACAACCTGTTCAGGTGTTGTTGTTTTTATACACAGGTGTGCCTCCAGCAGGGACTGAGGTATGGCAGAGCTCAGAGCATAGTCCATCCACAGTGTCTCTCTCTCTCTCTCTCTCTCTCTCTCTCTCTCTCTCTCTCTCTCTCTCTCTCTCTCTCTCTCTCTCTCTCTCTCTCTGTGTGTATGTATGTGGCTGTACAGCACTGCTGTGCAAGCACAAAGGGAAAAGTGCTTCAGCAGCCATAACTGCGGGCTGTTAAACTTCAAGTATATAACACATCACTTCAGGTGGCAATAGTGTGTTCCTATGCGATGTCGCCACAATGTGGAGGAACATTTTTCCCATGAACCACCCAAGCCTCTTGTCAGTCATTCTTCAGTAGCGCTGACAATGGTGTCGAAACTAAGGCGGCCATAAAACACACACGCACGCACACGCACGCACACACACACACACACACACACACACACACAGAGAGGCAGATGTACTGTACACTGGGGTATGAACTCTGAAAATAAACAAATGTGCCTGCCCTTTTTTCTTTCTTTAATCTAGACACACCCTCTCTTTCCCCACAGCAGAGGAGACACTGCCCCGGGAAACAGCAGTGTCATAAATACAGAGTGTTATAATAATACTTTTATGGACCTGTTGCGTTGTCAGACATTTCCCTTCTCGCGTAATTTTTTTTTCCCATTAAAGAGGCGCTAGATGACCTTTGTTTCGCAATCACATTCACAAAGTGGGGGGAAAAAATGGCACCCATTGCACATGTTACTAAAATGAATTTCACATTATGTGTTTTGCGTGTAGTCCTTTGGCTGTCCCGGTCCCACTGTTCTGTTGGAACTGTTGTGTGCTCCGCTCTTTTGCAACCATGTCTGCCTGTGTGTGGGGGTTTTGGGGAAGAGGGGATCACTTTCTATTTTTAGGACCTGGGGGTCACTTTGACAAGCGCTTTTAATAGTGTGTTGTCCCCCCCGACCCCCCACCCCCTTTCCCAGTGCATTCATTCCCCCCTGCATGTGGTCTCGAGAGTGCACCTGGGTTAGTGCAAGTCTGAAAATGTGTCTTGAAGTTGAGATCGTGATTTTTTTTACTTTATAAGAGGAAGAAACATTTCTAGTTTTCCTTTGTGTCTTCGATTGCTGCTGTTGCTCACGTCAAACAGTTCCAGGTTCCCTGCTTTCAGACGAACCCGCAGCTGCTCCGACTGTCAGTCCCTTCTTCAGGTTGAATTTTCAGTCACTTTTGTTCTGAAATGCAGCATCGGGCCAAAATGTAGAGATATTCATGGGCTTAATGTTGTGGTCCTCCCCCCTGCAGTATTTAGAGAGATGGCACACACAGAGTAACATGAGGAGTTGATCCCAAACATGGCTGCGGACGAGCACAACCAATGGTTTTATTTCACTGTGGCTTATCAGAGCCTGTAGGCAAATGAGAGAGAGAGAGAGAGAGAGAGAGAGAGAGATGTCTCTATCAGCTGTCTCCACCCTGGTGTGTGTCCAACCTCCACGCCCTTAAACCCCGCCTGACAGGTGCTTCGCTCAGCTTCCCTGTTCTCTGTTCAATAGTCATTTATCTAGGAATAATACCACACATATTCTGACTTCTCAAATGTGTTTTCTTCTAGTTTGACTGTTGCTTGGGCTCAACAAGACACTTGATGATGTTTATCCTGGATTTCTTTTTTGTTTACAAATTTTGTGGCATTTTAAAGACCAAACAATTAATGGATTTTTTGAGGAGATAATAATTAATTGTAGCCCTAATCTGCAGTCACTTGTATGAAAGGTGCTACACAACAGAAGTGTACATAAGTACAGTTTCAACACTAGTTCACTGAAAAAGAAACCTCCCATTGACTCAGATGACTCTCACACATTAATCACTTGTGCTTGAAATCTCGTTACTAGCGTTATCTTCCTTTTGGTGTGATGTTTGAGTCAGATATTGATTCAATATTAAAGCAAGGTGTGCTGAGAACAGTTTAATTCATACTGGGCCGCGTTGTCATGACAGCTATAAAAGATTATTGGATGTCCTTGTTGACCTTTGAGCCTTGCGGTTGCTGTAGTATTGACCTTACCGCCTTCTGGAGCACACGGTGCTCTATTGCCTCGAGTTGTGCAACCTGCTGTCTGATAAAGACGTTTATCAGCCACAAACACATTTAACGTAAAAATATATCATATATGTATGTGTATATATATATATATATATATATATATATATATATATATATATATATAATATGACAAAGGGTTGTAATAGAGGAACAGACTGATAAGACAGTCTGTTGCCGGGTGACGTGTTCTGGAAGATTTCCTCACATCTTCCACGTGTCGCTGAACTATCACCAAGTGCTGGAAACACCCAGCAGTGTCACTCGGACCGGACCCGAATCGGATTCATCACATATGATTCACCGGCTGCTTTAGACCAACTCTGTCCGTTGGTATAGCAGCTGCCCAGGAAACGGGGCCTGAGGGCATGGAGTGCTTCAGATGAATCGTGGCGTCTGAGAGTGCTCCATTTAACCTCGGCCACTTCCTTTAGACACTGAGCTGCCGTTGGGACATTTCAGCAGCGTGGGGTCGAGGTTGTCCGGGGACCTCGACTCTGAGTCGACCTAAAGGAAAAGGCGAAAACACGTCGGGGTTTCCCTGACGACACAAAAGGTCAGCTGATCACTGTAGGCTTGACCTCTTTGAATGTATGAACAAGTGCCGTTTGTCATAGAGACACTGCAGGACATCTGCTGTACATGTTGGATATTAATGTTTATTTGTAGTCGTTACACTGTAACTTTACACACTGTGCTGCTGTACTTGTTGTTGCCGAGGGACTCTCATGCTTATTCAGCTCATTTCAGTGTGAAAGCTGCATGAACCTCAGGTTATCCCTCCTCATGCCTACTTTTTATCAGAGTAGTCAAAGATGGATTGCAGCATATCTGATCTCCTACTACGTAGATGTTGCGAAACTCCTCGGACAACAAGCTATCAGGAGTGTTGGAAAGTAACTAAGTGCATTAACTCAAATCTGAGGTATTTGCACTTAACTTTTGTATCTCCAGTTTATGCTTCATACCTCACAGCATCGAAGAGGGAAGTATGTAGATCTACTTTTGATACTTAAAATGAGCTTTATGATATCAATGTATCAAATGAGAGTGTTAAACCAGCTGAACCCACAATGATCACCTGAGTCTGCAGCTCCCCTCGGCTCTACAGAGCTTTATAGGGGGTTTTAGCTCATTGTTCTCACAACTTTACTGTTTTGGTTCGCTCTCACTCCGCTCTCATGGTGTGGATTTTGGCTGCAGCAGGAAGCTGTTTTCAGTGCAAAAAGCTATAAAAAGCCACCATACACTACCTGCTCAGCACCCAACAGCAGAGACACCGTTATGGACCAGCTGGTGGACATCGTGCAGCTTTGGTCGAGACCAAAAGCAGAAGTAAAAGAGAGTGACTATTGGACTTGAATTCATCAGGTGACCAGAAACACGACTCCAGCTGAATGATAGTGTTGCTCCGCAGCTGCCGGACGATTTGCCTTAAAGGTTGTTGTGTTCACAACTTGTGTCTGCTGCACCAAAGTTGCCAAAAATCCCTTAAAGCAGGTTTAAAGCACAATATGCTGATGCCACTTCTTTACTTTTACTTGAGTGCATTTGTAAATGTAGTACTTTTACACTGCAGCGTTACTACTTGTAATAAAGTTATGTATCCATGGCTGTGAGTCCAGCATTCGCTCTGTGACCTCTGGCAACTGACAGAACAAATCCCCCGCTGAGAGGAGTCCAAAGTCTCACTCGTTGCCGCCGTTTGATTTTTAGGCAAATTATTGACAAGGGTTGTCTGCTTTCCAAACCCCCCTCAAAAAAAGAAAAGAAAGGAAACTGCACTGGATCAGCAGGTACATCAAAAATATTCCTTTGAGGAATGTCAATGACCCTTTTCAAACAATAGATAGAGAGGAGTGGCTGCGTGGTGTGATTACATGACTTGGATTGCGCAATGGCCTCCCTGGCTCTGGATCAAACCAAATGTTTACCTACCTGAAGGAATGTGCTGTTTCCCAGACAAATTTGGACTGATTGCATGGCCTGTTATCAGAATTTACTCAATGCCGTACCTCATGCCATGTGCGTGTACCGTTTGTTGATGTAGTTTAACGGACACCCGTGACAAAGTCTGAATATTGTTCTGTGCATAATGCCAAAAAGGGGAAAGAAGTGGCCCCTGTGTTAGCGTTCGGGGTGTGGTTCACTGAGCTGGCACCGCACGTTCTGGTTTAGTGGTTTAGTATGTGGCACTGCCGTCACTTCTTGTGGCAGATTGTGAAAGCAAACAAGCGATGATGCTGAAAAGCCAATAAAGTCTGCACATCACGAACACGGCACTGGCTGTAAAAAAAAAAAGAAAAAAAAAAAGAAAAGAAAAGAAAAGGGCCAACACAAGGGTTATATTTGTGCTGCTCAGAGCCTCACAGAGGCTGCAGTTGTCCCTGATGAGTACGCGCCACAATGATGCCAGACACCGTCTTCACCCGCAGCTGAGTCCTCTGTTGGAGCCCCTCCGGTGAGCTTTGTCTCACCCGGGGAGAGTAGCCGGGTGTGTCTCTAATTCTAAAGTATTTCGTTAGAATTGGAGCGCGTGGGTGAAGGAGTTGACATGTGGCGTCGGTGAATGCTGCGGAGCAAGTGATCTTCATTGCACAGGTATGCTCCTCGTCACACCCTCTGGTTTAGGGCGCTGGTGCCGGGGTTTGTTTGTCTTTTGGATGTTTTTGTCTCGAAGCGGCCTCGATCTCACTGGCGGCTGCGCATGGATGGTCATCCTGTGGTCTCGGTTCTTTTGCCGCAGCACACGGGAAGTGATCCACTTCATGGGGAAAGAGCATTTACTTTGGCTCATGTCATGAAGTTATTTGTCCAACATTTTAATAGTGGCCTACCTTTCATCGGAGGCCTGTGTTTCTCTTTGTCTGGGTGGTTTGTACTGGCAGAACACACTCCTCCACCGCTTCCAGTCAAATGAAATTGTGTGTTTTGGAGCAACCGAGTCACGCGATTCAGTCGCCATACGACAAGATAGAATACGTATGTAGTATAAGTATAAATAATGTAAGTTAGACACCTGTTTTCTAGTTATTATATAAATTGTGGTTTTGGTTTGTCTCTTAATAACTGATGCATCTGAAACTTGTGCATCTAATGTTGAGTGTTGGTGTAGCTGTCGTCCACTAACGCTGCGCCATGTGGTTGTTTAGCATACGGCGAGTGGCTAACCCGCGCAAGTAATGGTGTCTTGTGTCTGGAGGTTAGAAGAAGAAGGATGTCTGTTAACCTTTGACCTCGGCGAGAGAGCGCTGAAGTGAAAGTCTGTGTAAGCATGCAGAGGGTGAGGCTCAGGGCTGACATGGCTGGCTCTCCTGTCAGAGCTCTGAGTACTCATTGTATAGCCGGTATATATATTGGCTGATAGGAGTCAGCTGTAACATATTTGCGCCCGCAACTGAAATGTTATTTCTTATATTTTTTGGAAAAAACAGTCGTCCCATGTGCCCAAACACTAAATATAGTACGATGAGAAATGCCTGTATCTCAGAAATTGCTACGAGCACAATGAAGTATTTGGGAACTCATAATAACAAGTTGAATATCAAAGATATGTGCGTTGTAAAAGAAAATCATATGGGAGACATTTAATAAACAAAAAGTAAGCTTTTTGCTTAATTTTCCAAGAATTTGACTATTGTTAAAAGCGTGATTTTTTCATGTGATCTAAAAATTGCAATGTTGTTCTGTTAGATACTTGCCCAAAGTATGTCCACACCAGATTTCAAGACATTACACCAATCAGAACAAATGTTGTGGCTTTGGGCACAAATGGAACATTTCCTGTTTTACATCCGAAACAAGAACTTTTTTTAACCTGGAACAAAACAGACAAATTTAAAAAGAACATCTGACATCTTCACAAGACAAAAAATACTTTTGTTCTGGTATATATATATATATATATATATATATATATATATATATATATATATATATATATTATGTGTATATATATGTATTACATATGTATATATAATTATTAATTAATTATTATTATAATTAATTATATTACATTACAATTCAGGCTGCCTTCATGTGTGCAAGATACACAAATGGCTTTCTTCTCCTTTGGCCACATTAAAGACCAAAAACCTCAAAGTGGTTATTTTAACTGACAGTAAAACTACTTCTCTGAGGCTGCTCCTTGCCTGTGCTCTCTGTTAAGAACTTATGTGTTTGAGACATGGATGACGTTCTGTCGATGACTGCGCTCAATCATATGAGCGCTCAGCTGACTTCTACAGTCCCGAGGCTCCTCTGCAGGCTTCAAAATATTCCTTTTATATATTTCTTCTGTTCAGCTATCACCACTAGCCATAAATAAGCATTACGAGAAGCAATGTGGTGGTAGTTTTGGCATACAGCTCTTTTTTTATTTTCTGGAACTGGCCAGCGCTGCTATAATCTAAGGCTTTGTGACTGTGTTCCAAGCCACACAAAAGAGGGCTCTTTTTTTTCCCTCCCATCTCTTTTATTGGGCCTATAAATTTGCAGTATGCCAAATTGGTAACCGTCCATTTCAGTCTCCGCCGTTGGCCAATTAGCATTAGCGCCCCTGACGATGACGCATACTGGTGAGAGAGTTGATCTGCTCCCCTTCCCAGTGCTTTTATCTTTACCAGTCTGTTGTATTTTATTATATAATCCAATGTTACCAGTCTGACCAGTAACCATCTGACCAGTAACTATAGTTGTCAGATAAATGTGGTGGAGTAAAAAATATTTATAAGTAGAAATATAAAGTAACAGGAAGTTATGTGCAAATACCTCCAACCTGTACTAAAGTACTGTACTGAATACTATATGAGGCCATCAGTGCTCATGCCTGCGTTCAGTTGTCTCCATTTGATTGGCGGCCCTGACTGACATGATGTGCTCAATTATACGTCCTCGCTTTGTTTCCTCCGCCTGAACCAAGCCACCCACGTGAACCGGATGTTTGATTGACACGGCAGTCATCTCAGGTGTCGGCGCCACGCATGCATCGCATTCTGAGCAGGTGCATCGGTCCCACTGCATGCTGGGAAAAAGGGCTGTGAGGGAAATCCAAGTGCTCATGGGAAGAGAGGCATGCGTGACTATTGTGTTACCGCGTGACAGCAGGAATGTGCAGCGTGCAGAGGGGATGTATATCTTCCCCTGTCCCCGTTACGGCCACCGTGTGCACTGTAGCGGTTTATTGACCCTCTAAATAGACACTCCGGTCACCTTTGGGCGACAGGTACACAATGTGCACGAGGAGAGAAAAAGGGGAATATATCCGGCATGCGGGTTGACAGTGTGAGTGTTGTTTGGTTTCACAGGAGCCAGAATGAGCTGAGGGTGATTTACCATCTTGTCAGGTCAACTGTCAAACCCCAGAAATACGACTGAAATGCCGTATGGCCCGGGTCGCACGCGAGAGGCTCCGCCACTCCAACAGTGGAGGTATTCAGAAGTGAAGCCAGTTATTAGTTGTATCGTTGTTTGAAATCAGAAACAAAAAGCCCCTTTGTGCCCCTAAGCTTTAACTAGGTGTTTTTACGGCCGCCTGATTGTGTGATTAGTGTAAAAATAGACACACTCATGCACACGTAAAACACTTTACTTTATGGCTCACAATGATTTTTTTTCCAGGACTGTTTCTCTCTCTGCCCCTGTGTTGTTGTTGTTGTTGTTGTTGTTGTTGTGTGCGAGTGAGTGAAGGGCTGGCAGTAGGTCTGGATTGTGCTCTCACTTTCCAGCCCTTTCACCGCCCAACACAGAGAACCAACAAGCATGCCCTCTGTTCTTTTATTGTCACTTTCTCTCTCTCTCTCTCTCTCTCTCTCTCTCTCTCACACACACACACACACACACACACACACACACACACACACACACACACACACACACACACACACACACACACACACATACACTCACACACTCACCTCTGTTTTCTGCCCTTTCTCTCGCAGGCATCAAGAGACCAACAGGAGGCTGAAAAATGTGAGTGGGAAAATAAAATCTTTTTTAATTTGTAATTTATTGACCTGTTATTCAGAAATAATAAAAACATAAAAGATAATTTAGCTTCAGTCCTGTTCAGGTTTCACTGACGAATAGAACCCCTTAAAGGGAAACTCTCCAAAGTCTTTTTACAGGTGTTAGCGAGTACTACCTACATGTGTATGTATAAAGCCTTCTGTGGCTCCAGTGAGAGCTGTGCAAAATCTGAAATCTGAGCCGCAACCGACTCGAGTGATGTCACTTGAGTCGGTTGCGGCTATAAGATAAAAAAATAAACATATATATTCTGGAGTTGTGGAGTTATAAAGAAGTGAGTTTACCTGACCTCCGTAGCTCCTCCTCTGTACTTGGGGCTAGCAGCTGTAGACTATATGCATTGTGGGTAATGTAGGAGCCAGGTTTTGAGAAGGAATAAGAATGTGTGGAATAAGGAATGCAATAGCTCTTCATCTGCTGCATCGATTATGATATTATTTATTATAATTTTTTGCGGTCTATCGTGAGTCTGACAATGCTATAGGAGCTAAATACTATATCTATGGATTACTTTAATTTGATATCTTAATCGTCCCTTAACCATTTTGTACCATTGTTAAGATTACATTTGATGTAAAACAACTAAATGTGTGATGGTAACATCAAATTTTGCTTTATTGCTGACACACAGGAAATAAGAGGAGAGATGGGGGATGAAAAAAGATGAAATACAGACAGACACTAAACTAATCCCAAACTTAATTTGAGATATTAATCTTTTATGGGCTCAAAAAAGTATACATTGCAAGTCTCCATCAAAGAATCGATCTAAGGCACACTGTAGGGTTTGTGTCAAATTTAAATGCCTTAATTCTACCTGGAAAAATGTATTCGCATTGTGACTGACAGGTTTTCATCCAGCAAATTTGAGATATATTTCATAGTCTTGTTTGTACGTTTGAAAAGTAACCTGAAAGGTATTAAAGTACAAGATATAAGTGTTAAATTTGCCCTTTTTGATGGAATTTTCATCCCATAGATGTTATATTAGTGCAGGTGAAAGCATAGTGTTTCTCATCACAGCTTCATCGCGTTTGATCAAACCCACAATATATTCCCGCGACACAAAACCAAAGAGCTGACGCACCAGTTTGAAGCGTATCGTGTAAAATGGGAGCAGCAAAGCGTTGCAATGTAGCGATGACTGTTTGCTTCGGTGCAGCACATTTACCTGCCCGGCCCGGCACACAAACAGCAGCAGAGTATATTCTGGATGAGCCTGGAAACAAGGGCAGTGATATCACCTGGTGTCAGTGTGGCTAACCAACACAACAATCACCTGCACAGAGCATTCATGGGCTGGGGTGGTAAAGGTAGAGCTATAATCTAATGTACTCTGTCTGGTGATGGTGGTTGATTTTCCATCTATATTCCACATGTGTGCATTGTGTAAGACGCTGTCTGTTTTCTTCTCTCCAGGTGCTGATCACCATTTACTGGCTTGGTAGAAGAGCTCAGTCTGACCGATTCTATGATGGAGCTTACCTGAATTATAAGGCGTTCGAGGGCTTACTGGGCACAGCACTATACAAGGTAAAACAGTGGGTAATCATCCCATCGCTCACTCTGAGCTGTCTTATCCGTGTTGTCATGAAACAAAAGCTTCATTTTCTCGCGGAAACCACATCAAACGTGAAGGAAATCCTCTTTTACAGCCACTGCCCAGACATTTCTGTATCCTCCCCTGGTATGTACACTATGTGTGGAGGAATGGCCGTGAAAAGGCAGAGGAGCCTCTAAGACCAAAGCTACATAAAGTCGTAAATGACCCGATCCCTGGATTCTTACTATTTCAAATCTTGTTTACAGCACGGTCGCACAGTCGGCTCATATTTGCAGGTGAAAATAGCTGCTTCTTCTCTTTGATGGAGCCCGTTTCCTGCCCCCCTGCTCATTCCAGTGTTGAATTTGGCACTTTGCTCCCACGTAGATTTACAGGCGATGCTGAGCATGTCCCCTATAATTTTAACTGACTGCAGGGGTTTTCAGTAATAGCAGTCGGTTACCGCGGCGTCTTGTACGTTTAGCTATGATAATCCGAGTTCAGTGGCGCGGCGTTAGGCCGGGTTTAGTTTGTGGACTTGTGTTGTCTGGTAGGATTCGGTGGATTACAGATCTAGAAAACCCTTTTCAAGTTTTGGCTTGCTCGTAGCCACGCTGGTTAAATTTGCTCCGGGGCTTGCTTTTGTGTTCAAGAGCCGCCAGAAATGTCCTCAGGCAGTAAACAGTCATCAACGGCACACGGTCCACGGCCCTGTTTGTTTTGACAGAGACGGCAGCGAATGCGTCGTCTCTTATGGACAGACGGGAGCGTTTCCAGTCCCTCAGCGTGCAGGAACGAGACTTCACTCTCTCTACCTGGGAGACCTCGAACGCACCACACACTGCTGAGCTAAATATTGTAATTGGCAGCCCATTGTATGTATGTGTGTGTGTGTGTGTGTGTGTGTGTGTGTGTGTGTGTGTGTGTGTGTGTGTGTGTGTGTGTGTGTGTGTGTGTGTGTGTGTGTGTGTGTGTGTGTGTGTGTGTGTGTGTGTAAGGCTCTGCAGGAATCGTCCGGTCAGAAAGGCGGTAACGTCAGAGACAGCGGTTTTGGAGACAGCTGGTGCTCAGAGCGAGAGGAGCTCTTCCAACTGAGAGAGGGAGAAGGAGGAGGAGGAGGAGGAGGACACAGGAGAGACGACTCCCTGGACAGCTTGGACTCTTTGAGCTCCCGACCACAGAGCATCTCATCTGACACCACTCTTAAAGGCAGCAGCGAGGGTAAGAGACCTCATGTTTTTTGCATCTCTACGCAAACATAATCAGAATCTTCTGTTCTTCACCGCTTTCTTTTTTTTTTTTTAAATCTAAAGTTGACTTCATGGCATTTAAGAGGTCGGAGCATGTTGTTTTTGGTGTGTTATCCCCCCCTCACATCCTCGCTGTAGATTGTCTTTTCAGTGTTCAGACTTTCTCAAATTTCCTCTCTGTTCCGTCCACAACTTGAAATATTCCTGAACTGGAAAGCTATGCAGCAGCGGAGCCAGAAAGTTGCCTCCCATTAGTGAAAACAAACACCTATTGCCATCTAGTGGTGTGCTCGTGAAAGTGAATGTTTTACAGTGAAAAAGCGGGGCTATATAACATATCAACGGTAAAAGCCCGTCTTCAATCTTGTTTCATGACAAAAGTGTAGCATGCTTTGAGAGGTTGACGTAGTGGTCAGTGATCTCAGAGTGGTTGTGCCCCCCCCCCCCCTATTGCTGTAGGACAGGGAAGTGAGACATTCCACGGCGGCTTGTAAATGAAGAGGCCTCCGTTCCCCACCCTGCACCCCTCTGTTACTCCTTCAGAGTCACACCAGAACACACAACACGATCCCTCCTCACTCTTTTCTCTACTCTCGCCTCATTTGTCCTTTTTTGCTACTTCCTTACTTCTCCTTACGTCCCCTTCATTTCTTCTCCCACTTTATTTCTTTATTTCCCAGAATCTTTTTTTTTTTAACACCTCTTTGTCCCCCCCCCCCCCCTCTCCTGCTCCGTCTCTGCCCCAGGTTGTTGCAGCGACACCGAGGCCGACTCCATCTTCAGGATGGCCGACAACAAGAGCGGTCTCAGTTACCGCCGGTCAGTAACCCTCACGCCCAAGGCCACTGCCCAGTTTAACCAGTTCCTGCCCACTAAAGACAAACCCACAGCCTACGTGCCCGCTCCACTGAGGAAGAAACGGGCCGAGCGCAATGAGGACAACCGGCGCAGCTGGGCCAACCCCATGTACACGGAGGATGAAGCCACACTCACCAGGTACTGTGACACGTGACGGTGAACTCTTTGACTGCGTTCCAAGGTGCTGTGTTCATTTGACACCTCTTTTATTTTGTTAGAAAAAGTGTTTGCGCCCAAAGTTCTGAGCTCCAAAGTTGACCCTGTCTCCTCTCCCGTCGTGTCGGTGATTGTGGTGCTGTTGTGTTGAATGGTCGTTGGTTGGACGTTGGTTGTGTACCGGTGTTGTCTTTAATCTTCCCGTGGAACGGCGACCTCGGTGAAACAAGGTCCCAGAGCGCCTCGCCTGCGGCTCATCTGCAGTGGGCCTACGAGTACGAGAGCGGCAGCGACTCGGACGCGGATCGTCCGGACCCGGACCTCGTCCTGGATGACCTTGCCAGCAGACGCTTCCACAGCCCCTCCCCGGCTCCTCCCACCAACTTCGCCGTGCCCGCCAGTCCCCTGGCGGCGGGAAAGGCGTCGGGGGCCAGCGGGGTCCCCAGGCCTAAGGTCACTATGACTCCCAATGTTGCCCCTCAACAGAATGTGACCTGCCTCAGGTCAGAGAACATGAAGCGAGCGTGTGAGTTTGATGTGCCTGCCTGATGAGAGCGAACGAGAGCGCTTCTCTTACCTTCAGTTTGCATGGTTGATTGTAACCATGAGCAACGCCTTTGGTTGTCGTGTGCTGCCTCTAACAGAGCTCTGTACTCGCCTGAAAGTTGCTTTCTGTTTGACTTGTTTTGAGATTGATTTTTTTGCTGTAGCACGTCCTGATTTTGATGCGCTTGGAGGAGTGATTTGTCGACATGAAGTCCTCAAATCAATTTTTTGCCTCTTTTACAGCTTGGTTTCTTTGAGCTTGTGTTTGGTTTGCTAATCCTTGCGTCATCTCATTTGAGGTTGTTTTGCAACTCTTTGCGTGACTGGCGTGCTGTGCTGCTGCCAAAAATAGTCTTTTTGACACGTGTGATTGGCTGTCTCTCTCGAGCAGCAGCAGCAGCGGCAGCGTCAACAGTGGGGGAGCGCGGCCCCCCCAGCAGGGCTCCGTGAGGGTGGACCACCGCCCGCCCCTGTCCGCGGACAGCCTGTTCAGGGAGATTTACGACGACTCTGAGGACGAGGACGACGATGTGGGCTACGCTGACCCCGTCCAGGATGACCTCTACTCACGCAAGATGGGCGTCAAACCCGAGCCCGTGGCCAAAGTGTCCTATGACAAGTTCTTGCCAAAGTTCTGGACGCCCGAAGAAGACACACACATACAGAAGATCAAACTGGGCTCTCAGAAGAGACCCTGGTACAAGAAGATGCAAGGCTTCAGGTGTGTGAGGGCATTGAAATCAAGCATGGAATTCTCTCATATATATATACACATACTTTATTATATTTTACAGAGTAGCAATACGGATAAAATGCATTCCCTTCTTCTTGCACAATCTATTTTTTTTTCTTTTCTACCAGACACTTTGCAGTTATCGCATGCCAATTTAACCTTTTTTTTATCCTAAGATTCTGTCATTCACTGCATTTCCTGAACAGACTCCTCCCACTTACTTTTCCTTTCTCCTCTCCTGCCATTGCCTCCTCTCCCACCCTTCCTTCCCTTTTACCCTCTCCC
The DNA here is from genome assembly GCA_016806645.1 of Ophiodon elongatus. Classification (NCBI taxonomy): domain Eukaryota; kingdom Metazoa; phylum Chordata; class Actinopteri; order Perciformes; family Hexagrammidae; genus Ophiodon; species Ophiodon elongatus. The sequence continues at coordinate 1,483,682 of JACSYO010002006.1, forward strand.
TGCTCCTGTCCCCTCTTCTCTTCGTTCCACCCCGCCGTCCTCGGCTGTAGCTATAAGAAGTCGGGCTCTTCGTCGGACGATTCTGACTGTGACGTCAGCCCTTGGCTCTCCTCTGCCCGCTCTCCCTGCGGCCCCTCTCCCCCTCACACCCGCACGCACGAGGCCTCGCCTCACGCCACCCTCGTTGTGGGGAAAAGGTCCATACAGCTGCATGATTGTGACGGTGACGGGATGTTTTTAGGACATCCAGATTTCATAGGAGGAATATGATTGGCTCCAGTTGGGGCTGATGAGTGGCTTTCTAATATACTAATGATAATATATACTGTCGAGCTACTGGAGGATGCCCTAACACGCTTTATAGAGCAGTTGGCTTGCACTGACCTTTGTAGAAAATAGGCTATAACTCAGCATAATGCAATTTTTATTGCAGTCTATTCCAGTGATAGCAGCTAGCGTCACAGTTTAATTTATTACCAGAGTGATCCTGGTTTGATCAACATCTGTTTGCATCAAATATCAGCACTATGGCAGCGTGATGTATCTCTTCCTCCTTTTCTTGCTCTTTGATCCAGTTCACATGCATGCACTCATCACCTCTCTGTCCTTCTCTTTCCTTCTGCCCACTCCTGCAGTCCTCACATTCAAGCATACACTCTCCCACAGCTCCCCAAGATACAGCCCCCCTTGTTAGTGACCCCCCCTCTGGCGTTTGCCCCAGTGGACCCCGCCTCGGGTCCCAGACTGGTCAAATGTGAGCGGTGGCCCCTCCTGGGGCGCCAGGACCCTCGCGAGCCCCCGGACACCTTCGATTATGAGAGCATTTCCCCCGACCTGGAGAACGACGACATGTTCGCCAGGCGAACCCTGGCCTTCCAGTCCAACACGGACTTGGCCATGATGAAGACCCAGCTGTCGGCCCACCGCCGTCCCTACTCGTCCGAGCCGCAGCTCAACATCGTCACCCAGCGGCACGGCGGCGGCTCCGACGATGAGAACCACTACCCCGATATCGAACTGGACGACGTGGTCTATCGCAAGGAGAAAACCCAGCAGGCTCAGCAACATCGGCCTCTCTCAGGAGCACCGGACAACTACGCCCCCATGTCCATCCCGGAGCCGTGGGCCCTGCCTCCCGATCTCAAGGCCAGACTCCTGTGCCCCCCGTGCCCTCTGACCCAGGAGGCGGCAGCACATGAACAGAATCGGGCTGGGAAGGAGGCGCGTCCTAAAACAGATGACATGCTCGTCCGGAAACTCTGTTCCGATCCGAGCCGGAGCTCACAGGGAGACGCGTCGGCCAATCAGATGACGCCCTCGGTGCCTCCTTCCTGCAGCGAAGGCGACCTGCAGAGATGGCAGGAGATCAGGGAAGCCAGTCGGCTGAGATATAAGAAGAGGCTCATGGTGGAGAGGCTGGCTGCTCTGAAGTCGTAAAGACAGTTCGGCCTGTTAGTTTCTTAGTGCCGTTTCAGCCTTGGAATATTTTCTGTGAGATAGTGAAGTGGTCCGGACTGCATGTCGATCCAACTTGTAAGCGACTGGTCTGATGGCCATCTCTTTAAGCTCTTCTTTATGAAAACTAACGGGTGCCTTCAGCAGTCACTGGGTCAGTCACACACACGGAGGCGCGGCTACAGCTCTGAACGTTTCCCTGTTTTAAATGTTTGTTGTTACCTCAAAATTGAAAGTATTTTTCCCAGTTAACGAGAAACCGCAGTCAAAGTCCCGATGACATTGATTGGGGTTTTTCTGTGTGATGGCGGTATGGTTCATTTTACCTTAGCAACACGTGGTATGTACACGCCGAGTGGATGGCGACACTGTGCATGGAAACCTACCGCTACTGTGTTTTTTGAAGTGTGATTTTTGAACAAAGCGACACTATCCATATTGTTTGGTACATCATGAGCACTGTTAGAACAGACCCGAGTTCTGCATTTGGTCTTTGGTTTTGTTTTCCAATCGGACCGAGTTTGCCTGTGAATGGAAAAAATAAATAAAGAATACAAGCTTAATAAAGAAAATAAGAGACTTCATGATCTCGTGATGGAATGCGTGGCCATTTGTTGACCTCACCTCACACCTACAGTAACACGGACCTGTCCAGAGTTCACTGTCTTCTTCCTCAGCAGAGGGAACTTCACACTGACATGTGAAGCTCAAAGTCCAGCAGCACCCGAGTGTGGAAAGGTTCAAGCCTGAGTAATATCCCAACATAACGTTCAGAACACGCTCGCAGCCCCGAGCTGGGGCAATTAAAAATGCGGTCGCGTCTGTTGAGCCGACTTGAAAAGCCTGTAAAAAATTCCCCACGACTCCGAGAGGAGATGCGACTCGCGGACTCCATGGTAACCTGAACACAAATCTACACTGCAGCGTTTGCACATGAACAGACACACACACACACACACACACAGGCACGCACAAAGCAACCATTTAACCTGAGTCAAGGCCATCTGGAGTTACTTCACTTCCATGTGGTAAAAGCCGTGTTTCCAGTGACATCATGTTGGAGTCTCCAGAAAGGCAGCATTGTTTAGAGGGACATGCATGTCTGCACAACTCCACACACAAATGTCAGGGAAGGGAAAGTTGATACCGTGCTGTAAGCCCACTATGTACACATAAAGGGACACTTCACCCCAGAATCAAAGAGGATTCCTCTCGCCTGTAGTGCAGGCATGAAGAGAAATATTTATCGGAAATATGAAATATGTATCTTTCATTTTGTAATGTAGGTAAGAGGAGAAATATGTATCTTTCATTTTGTAGTGCAGGTATGAGGAGAAATATGTATCTTTTATTTTGTAGTGCAGGTATGAGGAGAAATATGTATCTTTTATTTTGTAATGTAGGTAAGAGGAGAAATATGTATCTTTGAGTTTGTAATGTAGGTAAGAGGAGAAATATGTATCTTTGAGTTTGTAATGTAGGTTAGAGGAGAAATATGTATCTTTGATTTTGTAGTGCAGGTAAGAGGAGAAATATGTATCTTTGATTTTCTAGTGCAGGTATTAAGAGAAATATGTATCTTTGATTTTCTAGTGTAGGTAAGAGGAGAAATATGTATCTTTGATTTTGAAATGTAGGTTAGAGGATAAATATGTATCTTTGATTTTGTAGTGTAGATAAGAGGAGAAATATGTATCTTTCATTTTGTAGTGCAGGTATGAGGAGAAATATGTATCTTTTATTTTGTAATGTAGGTATGAGGAGAAATATGTATCTTTTATTTTGTAATGTAGGTAAGAGGAGAAATATGTATCTTTGATTTTGTAGTGCAGGCATGAAGAGAATTATGTATCATTGATTTTGTAATGTAGGTGAGAGGAGAAATATGAATCTTTGATTTTGGGGTGAACTGTCCCTATTAAACTCTTTAAACCTCTTCATGAAGTGAAAGCCAGCCGAGTCATATTTGAGCTGGGTTCACATACATCTGTGGCCCCAGCAGCTGGTGGAGGATGATCTGGTGTGAGAGGGAGTAACCGGGCCTCTCTCACACTCGCTGTCCAAGGCTCCTCCGCAGAAATGTGACTTTGTTTGTGTGTGGCTCTCTCCGGTTCCCTAGACAGCAGCAAGAGCCAGAGAGTATCGATGGGTGAGTTGATGCGGGCTCCCAGGAATGTGGCACGTTTGCATTCGCTCTGGCCCCCCATGCAGTCACACCTCACCCCCCACCCCCACCCCCCACCCCACCCACCCCCCTGCTTTTGTGCTGCTGCTCTCACTCATCGGCTGCTAAATGCTGACAAACAACACAGTGCATTGTTTGGCCCGGGGCCAAGTTCAGGGGCATGTGTGGGTGATGGAGGGTGGGGGGACGGGGGGGGGTGTTGCTGCTCCACAAAGCTCTATTGACAAAGCAACAAAGTGAAAAGATGCACACAGTAGCAATACGCTGGGTCATCCACCGAAACTCTAGGGAGTCCCGGTGAGAGTTATCATGACTGAGCGCTGGGCTGTCCGCCCTGATAGAGTGTGAGACACATGGACGTCTCAACAGGTAAGTGAGCACAAAGAGGGCGTCTTTAGGAAGTCTTTCTGCTTGACGGGGGAGCGCTGCGACACATGGTACTAACCCACTGAGCTTCCATCAACTCCACAGTTGACCCGTGTGCTGTGTTTGCAAACTAACACCTGGTTATAGGCTGAAGGTCTGGTCCGACTTATTTCCAGCCTCACATCCAAACATATGAACAGGAGGTATGGAAACGTGGAAATTATTTTGACTATTTGAAACTTGGTGGTTTTATTGCATGCAATTATATATACGGTATATATATATATATTTTTACCTTGTAAAGCTTCTGCCGGGATATGTAAACTAACGGTCCCATCCACCTCTCGCTTGAGCTGCTGATGCCCAGGGACTTTTTGAAAACTCTCTTTCTGTCCACAGGAGTAAATCAACCAGCGATATCCAGGTGGACCCCAACATCGACCGGGAGTCTCGCTACGAGGAGCTGCAGAAGCACCGCGAGCAGATAAAGGACACTGAGGATAAGTGGCAGGATGTGAGTAACTACTACGTCTGTGGTGCGCCGCGCTGATGCTCGAGGTCCGCTATCCCTACGTTCTTGTTTTACAAATCAAGACAATCGGACTCTGGCAGGAAAAGGGTTTTGTTTCCCAACACAGAAGAAGTGAAAGGTGAGCGCGTGATCTAACGGATCTGTGCGGCAAACAGGAGAGCAGGTGTTGTGGTGCAGACTGTGGCCCGCAGGGCGAGAAGAGAGCCGCTCACATGGAGGCCAGAGACGGAGGCAGATTGGTGCAGCGCTGCCCTCTGGCTATGGACTGGCCTCATTTCCAAATCAGTGTTTGTGGCAGGAAACACAACTTCCTGTAAATATTAACGATGATAATTCACGTGGGATCGTTTTTTATGATGTAATATGGACAGATGATGTAAGGCCGAGACCCTGGAATGAAAGACAACTTCATCAATCCATGTAAAGCTGACTAGAGGGCGTGGGTTATTAAATCATTTTACAATGTGTGGCGACGCTCCAAATTTAAACACCATGGATGCATCACAAGCGCCCATTTTTAGGTGGATGAATTGTGAGTAATAAAAAGGTTATCCACGTTTGTGTGACTTGCTGTGACAGTCAGCAGTCTGATTGGTGTCATTGGCAATAGAATGGAGTCTTAAAGCAGCATTTAGGTCACACAGTCCCCAATACCCAGGGGAGGTGAGCCGGGAGGAGCCTAGTGCACTCAAATAGAACTCCTTCAAATGTAGCCCTTTCTGGATTCCTCTTTTTTTTTTGTGTCTTTCTCTCGCTTTCTCAACTTCCCTCCCTTCCAGCAGTACAGTCAGCCACGCAGCACAGCCGCTCTGCTTTTATCCAGATCTAAGTTTGAACTGTTGCAAAAATGGTGCATGAGGTTAGATGGGCTTCCTTTTTCTGTCCAGGACCTGAGCAAATGGAAGAACCGGCGCAGGAGTGTCAACTCTGATATAGTGAAGAAGAAAGAGGAGAGGGAGAAGGTGGAGCAGACCACGTCCGAAAGCAGAAGGTCCAAGACCTTCAAGGAGATGCAGGAGGAGAGGTAAGAGAACGCACACCTCCATCAGGTACGCAGGGATGATGCTTCACTCTGTCCGTAGATTGATATTTTATAAAAAAAAAATAAGCAACACACACTGAATTTGTTCCTTTTCTACACCTTTTTTTTGACCCTCGGAGGGAGATGCTTTACTGAGGTAATAGAAGAAAAGGTGTGCATGTTTTGCGCTATTAAACATAGAGACTGGAGGATTGTTAGTGCAGGAGTGAATGAGGTGACTCTGTAATTGTGCCTTCAGTCAGTGTGAAAGTGTAATCTAATCACGGCTCGCAACCTGCCTCCCCCTTCTTTGCCCCACCCCTCTTTTCAACCCTTTTATTTTCCTCCCCGACACTCACTCCCCTTCCTGTCACCTGTCCCCTTCATCTCCCTAAATTGCATCCCTCGTCTTTAATTTCACCCATCGCTGTCCACTTTTTCCTCCTCCTATTTCCCCTCCTCATCCCACCCCCTTCTCCTCCTCTGTCCGGTCCTCAGAGAAACTAAAGGAAAGAACAGCGTCGGCGGTCGCCTTGGATCTCTGGCTTACCTGGACGACGAAGACGTATTCGACAAACCCGTCGTTTCTCCTCGCACCCGAGCCCTCCCCGCCAGGAGCTACACCATTGACACTCCTTACTATTCCTCTGAATCCCCCGAGCCTCCTCTGAAAGAGAACAAACCCCCCGCCGCCTCCCCGGCTACTGGCAGGGCTGCTTTGCCTCCCACCTCCCAGGCAGTTTACACTGTGGACAGTCTTGCAGGCAGGGACGCCACCACCTCCACCACCACCACCACCACCACTCCCACTCCCATTCCCACCAGCCGCAGCTTTCTCCCCAGGTCCCAGCCTCCAGCAGCAGCAGCACCTTTACTGAGTCCAGTCTCAGAAGGCACCGGCGCAGTGCAGACAGCGGCCGCCGTCTCCTCTTCCAGCTCCCTGCGAAAGTTGCCCGAGCCGAGGCGTCCATTGTTGCGCGCACAGACTGAGGCGGGGGCCCCCTCCTCTGGTTCTCTGTACAAACAACAACCACAGCCCTTCTCAATGGAACCCAAGCCTCCCGGGGTGTCTCGGGTTTCCGCCTCCCTCCCCAGGAGCTACCAGAGACCGGATAGCGCCCGTCTCACCTCGATTGTCGCGCCACGGCCCTTCGGGACCCAGTCATCCCGTCTGACCTCTCTTCCCCGAGCCTTGACAGTGAGTAGATCGTTCTAAATACAAACTACCAGTGCAGCGCGAGGGGCTGAAGGACTTCTGGAGGGTGTTAGTTTGGATGTAAGAAATCATTTGCCTTGTTGGTCAGGTGCAGTTTTATTTGTTTTGTGGGCATCGATGTTACCCAAGAGTCCGATCTGATTACTGTGTGAATAATAGATGAAGTGTGTTTTTTATAACGCTAACTCAACTGCCAAAGCGTCTATTTTAGGCCTCCATCACATCCATCACTGTCACAGTTTCACCAGATCAGTTTGTGACTTTCAGGTAAAGATTATGAAACAGTTTCACACTCACTGAAAGAGTTGATAACACATTCCCCAGTTGGTACCCCACCCCTCACTCCCTTATTTTTTTATAATCAGCCTTTTATAAACAGCCCCGTGTTGTTCAAGGTTATTTTACATTCTCAAAGACTCAAAGTGTGCATCCTATGACGATCTTGATTCACCCTCGGACAGGTGGACGACCCCCAGAAGCGCGTCAACGGCGACGCCGTCGATTCCAAGAAGACGACGGTGCCGAGCCGCTATCACCAGTTCATGACCTCTGAGGACGAGCATCAGTCCCAGTCCAGCTCGGCCCACAGCAGCGAGGAGGAGGAGGAGGAGGAGGAGGAGGAGGACAAGACCACTGCGAACAGCATCACCTCTACTCAGAGCGTCTCCTCTACCCAGAGCGTCTCCTTTACCCAGAGAGTCTCCTCTACCCAGAGAGTCTCCTCTACTCAGAGCGTCTCACCCGTCTCACCCGTCCCTCCTCAGGTCAAGACCGGAGCCCCAGTCAGTCCTGCTCCAGCCAAAGAAACCAGCCAGGTACTCACGTTACCTGCTGTGGATAAAACCGACCACCTTGTATATTGACGAGTGGTGATTGTTAAACACATTTTATTTGAGAGCGACAATGTGAACAGTCACTGAATGTGTTTTTAGCTTTGTGGTAAATAAGTACTGAACCCAAATGCATCATTAAATACAATTTTCGTTTTATTTGCTTAAAAATAATAGAATGATGAAACCCGGAAATTAAAGAATAGCAACAGTTTGGCATTTAATCAACAGCCATAAATGATTAATACAAGGCTTTCTTGCCAAAGCACACCCGCGTACACACAGACAACACAACCTGACACGCCGATCTCCACAGCGATGGAAAGTCAGGACCACGTTTCTTTATTTGGGGCCGTCTGTCTCTACTCACCTGTGTTGCTGTGTTTGGTTCTATAGGAGAACTTCTGTGAGATGCGGATCAGCCTGAACCAGAAGCCCAACAGCAGCAGAGACTTTGGCTTCCAGGCGGCCTGGGACTCGACAGGAGCTCGCGTCACCTCCATCCAGCCAGGTAACAGCAGAGCGTGTACCTTCAAACAAACGGGATTTGGAGTCGTATGGGTAAATCTTTATTCACCTTCCAGTATGATGTGTGTCGGTGAGCCAAACTGGCAGCCTTAAACGCCAACATTCTCATACAGTACAGCAGCAATATTGGAAAAGATGATATATATTACAGCCAGGCCCTGCTGGATGGTTGTCAGCAGGTTTTCAAGTCCATTGCAGTGGCGATGCCAGACCTATGTAGGGCAGCATCTATCTGGGTCAGATCTGCTGGGTCTGAGCCTCTTTCTACCGAGCTGTTTCCACCTTCGCTCGTTTCTCATTTCATTTAGTGACGTTTCACTAATACCCGTCACACCACGCATCTAGCTTTGTCTCAACCTACAATGTAGTCGCCGCTAGGCATCGCGCTTTGTTTCATTTCATCGTCTTTTCTGTATTTGTAAGGACAACGCACATGAATCACCATTTCTCTAAATGTTACCCAGCTGGCAAATGTTTTTCAGCTGCAGTCCTTTGTTGAGATGTCTCACAATCCAATTAAGTGACAGGCTAAGAAAAAACAAACATAAAGCGCTAAAACTGACAACCAAAGCATGCATGAGCAGGAAGATGCAACAGTACAATGACCTCATCCACGGTTCTGCACATGCAGCCGTGCACTAGATGAGCAATGCTGTTATTAACCAGGTCATGCACGCATGAGCCATGCAGAGCAACGTAAAGACATACAGTAAAATGTTTACAACCAATAGTATTGCTCTCACTAGGTCGTTAATAGAATTAGTTGGCAGAAATATAAAACGCATGTAATAAATGTTCAGTCTTGTTTCACTTGGCAGTAGTGGAAAGTCAAGACAATGTAAAGGAAATGTTGGAAGAAAGTTTTTGACGGTAGCTTCCAGTCAGTTTGGTATCTGTTACACAAAGTACATCGTCAATATTTACGTACATTTTCATTTTTATCATTTAAATAACAAAAAAATTATTTTAATGTTTTTAAACAAGTAAACTGTATTTAAAAGTCTCATTGTCCAAAAACTTGACCATTTCTTGTGAATTAAACTTCAATAAAATGACTCAAACAACCGCTGCTTTATGTAAGAATAATAGCTCTTATGAGTAACCACGTCCCTGCTCGTCTGTCCCGTGCAGGCAGCCCGGCAGAGATGTGCCCGCTTCAGGTCGGGGACGAGGTGCTGACGGTGAACGGGCACCAGGTGGCAGAAATGAGCTACCCGGACTGGAAGTCCTACATGGAGGAGGCCCTGCAGGAGGGCAGCCTGATCATGGATATACGGCATCTTGGCAGGAACAGTGAGTCATGTGAACGCTGCGTGTCTGAGCGTGTGCGTGGGTGCGTGTGCGTCTGTGTGCGTGTGTTTGTTTGCAGGAGATTGAATTGAACCACTTTAAGGGTCACATTCCTGGACTGACAGCGCTGCTTATGCCGCTTGCGTTGCTAAACAGTTTTGACACTTTAAATTGGTCCGTAAACTATTGTGAAATCATCCATGAATGATCTCATGACAGCTAAGCAGGGAAGGACCTGTAATGTTGTTTTTTCTTTTTCTCGTCTCACGAGGATACACTGTTACATTGCGTTGACCTCAGTGGCTTATTTCTACTTTTTGTTTTTCTTCCTGTGTGCACTTTTCTTCTTCTTCTTCTTCTTCTTCTTCTTCTTCTTGTTCTTGTTCTTCTTCTTCTCCTCCTCCCCACCTTTCCTGTCTCACCACTGTTCCTCGCTGTGTCCATGTGATGTTTTCCTTGTGGAGACCTAACCCGTCTCGGGGTCCACGGTCCCCTGAGTGTGCTGTTTGCACAGTGTTGGTGTAACAGGCTTACTAGTTCCAACTACGTCAGTGTCTCCTTCCTAAAATAAATAATACTAAACCACCCAGAGTAGCTCACTTGAACTAACAGCCAGTGCTTGTTAAAAGGGTTTGGTGAAGCCCAGTGGTGGTGAGCCCGTTAGAAACACTGTGTGGGTTTATGAAATCTGTAATAGGCTGCATGGCTGGGTAAGGTTTCTCTGTCACACCCTGCTGCTCTCTGTAATACCACCATAACAGCAACCTTGTCCCCTGCTTCATAGCGTCTTCATGTAAATAGACAATTCTGTGTCAAATGTTGGGTTTCACATACACAAATACCTAACGACTACTACTGCACACACACACACACACACACATATATATATAAAGGCACAGAATACGTGGCTTCATCTGCAAAAACACACATCCTATTTTTGTTTTGTTTTGCCATTGCATTGTCTGCATGCAGACTGGGACAGAGATCAACCTCCCATGCCATTTAAAAGCCATAAGACCGTCAATCTGACCAGTATGGATCATCCGATACTTCTAGGTTCCCCTGACGGCAACTCCGTCAGCTCCAGCCTGGATTTCACCTCGCACGCCTCCATGGAAAAGCTGTCGCCCAAAGAGGCCCCCACCCACCTAGTCCTCGTAAGTGACCCGGGGTAAACTCTAAAGTTTTGATTGAGTTTTATTTCTGTATTGTGGCCCTTTTTTAATGAGCGGGCGCCCTGCCGTGTCCCCCCCCCCCTCCCCTCCCTGCAGGACATGGCTTCAAACGGAGTTAATGGAGGTTTCCGTGAGCAGGCGGTGACCATGAGGAACAAAGGTAAAGAGCAGAGCACACAATCAGAAAAGGTTATGGAATTGATCGTGGTGACTGTTTCTGTGCTGAGTAGAGAAACGCTCCGCTGGGTTTTCTGTTGACTTAGCTTTCGGGGAAACGTCTCTGCAAACACTGGACTGTTGTGGATATTGATGGATACTGTGTTGTGTAACAAAAACAAGGTGTAACATTGTCTGAAACGTCTGATTGTGATAGAGCTTAAAGCAACATGTGCCGTGAGTGTAATTCATGTATTGGTAATATAAGATGATGCTTTATCTCCTCTACTGTGCCTCATTGTATCCTGTTTTTTTTTTTTTATCTCTCATGTAGAGTCAGAACCCATATCTTTGAAAAACTTAAAACGGAGGTCAGAGTTTTTTGAAAAAGGTAAAAAAATAAAAAAGAAGCACTGACCGAATCGGGGTGGAGTGGTTCTTAATGATGATAATAATAATGATAATAATGAATTCTTTGTGATTTGGTGGCTGGGTTCTCTGTGCTTTTGTCTCTCAGCTTCCCAGGGGATTTATGTGCATGTTTCTCATCGGTCACAGCTCATGATCAGCTGATAAGTACCACTCATCAGCTGATCATGAGCCGTGCGGATTGAAATCGATTCCTCCGTGGCTCTGCTTGGTTGCCAGAGCGTAACCTTTTTGTGCTGTGTCCCCTTCCCCTCCTTCAGGTGCCTCGGGGCCCCGTGTCAGTGCGCTGGTCTACCTCTGTGGTAAACAGGGTTGAGTGTGCAGTGACCTCCTCACCTTCGCTTGGTACAAACTGGGACTCTGACATGCTTTTCAAACCGAGGGAGTCTGGTGCTGTTTAGGGGTCAAATTAAGGAATCGTTTTTCTGATACAAAAAAAAGAAAAGCACAACCTATTGTTTTTGGAGGGGAGAAGAGACCCTATATAAATATAAAAAAGGAATATATAAGACAGTATAAAAGCAGCACAATCCGCTCCAAAGGCCGGACAGCATGTCAGACGCTTCTCCAGCGTACCGACCACAAACACACACCTTTTGAGATCCTGCAGTGTTTGTGGTGTTTGTTCGAATGCTCCAGGTTTAACACATGGTTACACTTTTCACTTCGCTGCGCATGCAGATGAAAGCCTTCCCGTCGCTCCCTCAACCTGCATGTACCGAACCGTACGTTAGCCTTTCAGACTGGCTGCGCTGTACATGTCTGCATCCTGAAGTGCGCATGCTGCTCACGCGTGTGTTTCTTTCCTTCCAGTTTGTTCGGTCTTGTTGTCCGTTTATTGATTTTCCTATTCAGAACCTATTGGGCCTGGTGTCCAATTTAAATGTCAACCTGTGGCTGATCTTGAATTGAGAGAATCAATAAGTCCTAGTGGGTGAAATGTAACCGTTGTTGCTCGGGGGTAGGGCTTGTAGAAAACATCAATTAATATCTGTCATTTTCAATGAGGACTTGCCGTTTGACTTAAAAAAATCCAGTTGAAAATGTAATAAGCCTGTCAACTTTGTGTTGCTACAGTATTTTGCCTCGGGGGTTAACTTCTCTTCTATTGCTCTGCCTGTACATGCCAGAAGTATTGACTGGATGCTTTTTCTTTTCTTTTCAAGGAGGATCAGAGTCTGCCATGCCAGATGTGAGTAGTCTTATCAGTGCACAGAGGGCCGTTTCTGTCTCTCAAACTATAGACCCATTATTAAGGATCTTAAATTTCCAAATGACTTCAGTCGCTGCTTCTTAAGTGGCCCGACTATTATTACTATGACCGCAGGGAGCTTTCATTTTAATGAGTGTTGTATATTGTACAAACCTGCTGTATTCATTAAATTTGACTTGACTTGACAATAGCACAAAGTCAGTTAGGGGGTCATGCAAGTTGTTGGCCGCCGTGATGCCGTCTTATACGGCGTGCCTTTCTCCTCCGTCTGCAGATACCCGTTCCTTCCATCACCCCGTCCTCCAGCCGCTGGTCTTGGGACCCAGAAGATGAGCGCAAAAGACAAGAGAAATGGCAGAAGGAGCAGGAGCGCCTCCTACAGGTACATAACGACACACGAGTAGCAGCGACGTTATGCATATAACTGGGACGTACTACTACGTCATAACAATGGGCCTTGAACTTTGACCTTCTTGCTCGGTAAATGTGACCAGATGCAGTAGTAGGACATCCTGGTGTTTTTTGGCATGCTGCATTTGACATGCTAGGTATGGAGACATACTAAATGTTTTTCTGGCATACTAAATAGTACGGTAGTATGGCTGTTGGATTGCAAATATGCTCTCAGTTGCCAGTTCCTTAGGTACACGCAGCTAAAGCTAACGGAGGGATAATAAATCAGCTGTGCAGTCAAGGTTACAATGTTGAGGTTTTGTTGGAAGTGTACTAGAGAGGCGTTGATTCTGTATTTGTGCTGCTGTTAAATTATATTGTGTTGTACTGAGAAAGCAACAATTCAGACACACACAATGAAATAAAGACACTCAAGGAGGTAGAAAAGAAAAGAAAATGCAATTATAGCCATACAGATAGACAATTGAATATAATATAGAGTGACCATGAAGTTGAATCACTAAATCCCATTTAACAGAAACTGAACATTATAACCTTCACGAAGGTAGTATTTACTGTAGGACTGTTTTATTAGTTTCAGCTATGCGTGCCTAGTCCATTAATTAAACTGAAAATACCAGCCTCACAATCCATTTGATCTAAAATACTCTTCCCAACTGGGAATCTGTCCGTGTGCCCCATCTTACAATGAAACAGGGTTCAGAGCAGGAAGTCTTTACAATCAAAGCAGACGGCTCCTAATGGGCTCAAGACAGACAACTTAACAGAGCTCTCTGGCAGCTGAAAGTAAGGCATCCATCGAGGATCCGCCTTAAATGTGGTGGAATCCTGTCGAAAGATTGTTTTTCCGAGGGTCTATTTCTGGATGGAGATCAAAGGTGTCCAAGCAGAGCCGCTGTAGCCGCGAAGGCTTGTTACTCCTCCAGTGTTGTTCCCTGTTGGATATACGGCCTGATTTCATCACGTGCCAAGGAGACTTCCCGCCATGGGCAAGCTTCTCTAGGTTAGATAACATGTAGGTGAGCTCGGAGTTATCTGGATACAATACAAGCTACGCTATAGTTTTTATTTGAATTGCTTTTCTTCTTTCTTAATGGACTGAACAATATATACATTTGTTATTATTTGTGTGTGAGAGTGTGTGCATGCATGTCATTTCATTTGGATGATCTTTGACGTCTCTCCCTGATTTTTCTGTTCTTCCAGGAGAAATATAAACGCGACCAGGAGAAGTTGCAGGAGGAGTGGCTCAAGGATCAGGAGGAGGTTGCTAAGAGCGTGGACCAACAAGAGGTGACAAAAGGATTTCATTTGTATAAATTAAAGCTTAATATGTGAAACGGCCCCGAAGGTAATAAAAGGGGACAGTCGGATCTGACTTCTAAATGTATTCTGAGACATTTCTTTGTGTTTGTTGATGAAAATTGCATTCATTATTCAGCAGTTACGTGACTTGGGGCTGGTATTTCAGTTTTTTTCCTTTTTTAAACACAGGTTCTTTTCACATAAATGATAGGGAAAGCGGTCGCAGAGCTATGACTTGTCATGTGGATATTCACACAGGACGCACGACATGTGTGGTTATGTTTCCCGTAAAGGCGAAAGTCTTTCCGGCTCATAGTTTTGCAACAAAAACTCCCCATTGATTGGAATTTCAAAACACTCGTGGGGATGACACGAGTTGTTCAGTTCCTCCTGGAGTTCGATAAAGGTCAGACTAATGCCACCGTGCGCTGAATGCTTCCTCTTTTCCTGTCCTCCCTTCTCTCTTGCAGCCGGGGAGCCTGGAGGTGAGCAGAAGCGCCGGTGGCCCACTCTCGCCCCTCTCTCCTGCCGGCCAGCCCACCACTCCTCCGTGGGAGGAGCAGGAGAGGAAACGGATGGAGGAGCAGGAGCGCCAACGGCAGGCGGAGGAGAGGAGGAAGAGGGAGGAGGAGGAGCGCGAGCTGAGGCGGCTCCAGGAGGAGAGGAGGAAGAGGGAGGAGGAGGAGCGCGAGCTGAGGCGGCTCCAGGAGGAGAGGAGGATGAGGGAGGAGGAGGAGCGCGAGCTGAGGCGGCTGCAGGAGGAGAGGGAGACGAAAGACAGGCAGCAGCGGCAGGAGGAGGAGATGAGGAGGAGGGATGAGGAGGAGCTGAGGTGGCAGAGGAGGAAGGCGGAGGAGAGGGAGGAGGAGAGGAGGCGGCAGGAAGTTGCGGCGCAGCAACGCAGGGAGCGGGAGAAAGCCTTGGCAGAGCAGCAGCAGTGGTCAGTAGAGCCTCTGCTCCTTCTTCTCCCCTCACTTTGTCTTCCTCACACGTCCATCATGTGGAGAATAACACAGTTAACATAAGCTGCTTTATTGTCTGTGCATTAACACAAGTGCAACTAATGTGTCTGCATGTGCTTTGTCCTCCACCTTTGTGCTGTAACCCTCTCCCCACCTCTCCCACCTCTCTCCACCTCTCTCCACCTCTCTCCACCTCTTCCACCTCCCCCCACCTCCCCCGACCTCTCCCACCTCCCCCCACCTCCCCCCACCTCTCCCGACCTCCCCCCTACACCTAAAGGGCCGCCGGCTTTGCCAATGTCCCTCCGTCACTGTCCTTTACAGACAGGTCAGTCCATTTGCAGTCAGTCACAAGACAATGTTTCTTTCTGCATGCAGCTAATCAGCTTTTGGGCACCAATAAAACCTGCTCGCTTCATACCCAATTTTATAAGTAATAATATTACGTATAATGATTGAAGTTCCTCAGAATGATTACAATTTATATTATGGTATTTCAGGATAATGAGTTGAATAGGTTGAATGAGTAACACTTTATTTCATGTCCATGTTCAAGTGTTTAAGAGCAGTACAGTATATGAACATTTAATAAATAGATGTTAGCCAATTTAGTTGGAGGCAAATACGTTAATAAACCCTGATAACTCCTCCAGTGGGAACCCATGAATGAAGGTCGCTGTATGAACAGATAATTATTGACAATATATGAAAAAGCAGTTGTCTTCACTGGAGAAGTTTAATAAGCACTTAAGAATATCTTCTTACAACTACATTATAAGATAAAATAAGGTTTATTAATTCTAAAACAAATCCCAGAAATTCTCGTGAGTTTGATAAAAAAAAGACCATTAGAATAAAAATATAAACCTATATCAACAATAGAGTAATAAATATAAAATGTATAAGAAGTAATACTAACACCAGTGGAAAATAAAAAATAACAATATGAGTAAGTAAGAAGTAAAAAAAAAAAAGGAAAAGGAAATTATAACAAGATAAGAATAAAAGAGCCTTATAGTGTTATAAACCATTGATTAAATGTTTGTATACCGCTTATATATATATATAAAAATAGGGGGATTTCAGGTGTAACTGGTTGTATTTGATTTATACATTAATAAATGCTGCTTTCACGTTTTCAGCTCCAAGTTCACCTTTTTTCGGAGTGCGTTATATAATTCTCCGCACCAGGAGTCATCTTGGTAACACATTCTGTTCCTGAGTTTCACCCAACCTGCCAAAACAGTGTCTCACTAGCACATAACCCTGACAAGCACCAACACCAGTTTCTATGAAACGAGAACAATTTGTCACTCACCTGAAAACCTGGTACATAATTTGACACCACTCTCTTTCTTTTGTTGTATTGTCAACACATTTCTCAGTAATGAACAAAGCCGGCACATATTTACTGTGGAGCGTGTGTGTGTCCAGGTACTGGCTGCATCCATCCTTGCTGGCTCCATTCGCACTGAATCATTCAAACAATTTCTCTTTATATAGACGCTCTTGAAATTGGAAGGCCTCCAGCAAGTGTGTTAGGTCTCCAGCTGAGATAGGAATTACCTGTGATTGGTCTGCACTTTTCTCACATAACCATTTTTTTTTCACAGCGGCGTTTGACATGTCAAAATAGTTGAACTGGTACTTTAGGGACGTAACAAAAGGTTATAAAACCTGTGGCTTCCATAAATAGAGCCGCTGTAAGTATGGTCCCTTTTCGTTTTCTCTTTTAAATAACAGTTATTTTCTTCTATTTGACAGGACGAAATCTCAATCATCTCCCCAGCTTGATGAAGAGGAGAAACCTGAGAGAAAAGGTCAGTTTTCTATTAAAGGAAGGTATTCTTGTCATTGTAGCTCAGCTACCTGTGGATGTAACAGCAGCGTGAGATCAGGAACATTCAGCTGGTGTGTGCTCTCTT
This sequence comes from Ophiodon elongatus, assembly GCA_016806645.1. NCBI lineage: Eukaryota > Metazoa > Chordata > Actinopteri > Perciformes > Hexagrammidae > Ophiodon > Ophiodon elongatus. The sequence goes on from JACSYO010002006.1 coordinate 1,500,684, forward strand.
CATACTGGTTGTTGTATTAAACGCTGCACATGCGTGTGGGCCGTGCGCTGCTGTAGGTGCGTTTGTGGGGCCGGGGGGCGTGGCTCACCGGCTGCTGGAGGAGCAGGCGAGGAGCGCCCGCGACAAAGTGGCCCGGAGTCAGTGGGCGGCGTCCGAGCTGGAGATGGAGAGGAGGAACATCCTCAACGCCATGAGATACAGAGAGCCAGAGAGAGGTGGGCTCGGCCCCTCCACCCCCTCCACCCCCCCGATCCGCTCTCATTTTGTGATGATCGGCAAAATCAAAAACGTACAGCTGTTAATCAAACAGCTGACCAATCAAACATCAATCAGTCAGCCAACCGGAAAATTGCATGCAGCAAAAAATGAAAAACAATGAACTCATTGATTGCAGGGCGATTGCTCTCGTGCGTAATTCAATTGCCCTTCCAAACTCCGGTCTAATCCAACCAGACTTCCTCAGAGCCTCATTCTCTCTGGCCCATCCTCTCCGCGAGTCGTGATCTATGCTTGACCTCCCGGAAGCGTTTTCATTTGTCCCGACATAATGTTGAGTTTCCCCACCCCTCTCCTCTCTGGGCGCAGTGGCGAGCGGCGGGGCGGCTGAGAAGAAGGCTCAGCAGTCGGCGTCGCAGGCGGAGCATGAGCGCCAGCAGATCCTGAACGAGATGAAGAAGAAGACTCCGCTGCTGATGGACAAAAGCTGGATCCGCCAGCGCTCCTCCACCACCTCCACCGACACCAAGGAGTCCGACGTGCCACCCATGCGCAGGTATACGGCGAAACAGTCTCATCTCTGTTGTGTGATGGTGGCGGCGGGCTTTCCCCCCTTACTAACATCCTGTGTTACCTTCTGAAATATTCAAACATTTACTAGTCTGGCTACTCTGACTTTATCTTGGCAAAAGTGATCGGACCAAATATTAAAAAAACCACAGGTTCAGTTAGTAGCCAGACTTTTTAAATGCCTCTAGCGGGCTAACGTGGGTGTGGCGTGGGTGTGGCTTTTGCAGAGGGGAGTCTCTCGACAACTTGGACTCCTCCTACAACTCCTGGCGCTCGTCGTGGACGCCCAGAAGCAGCTCCCAGGCCCAGAGCTACGCTCGGCCTAACTCGGCGCTCTCCGGCAGCGCTGCCTTTTACGGCGGCGGGGCGGCGGGGGCCCAGCGGCCCGGCTCCTCGGGGGCCCAGCGGCCCGGCTCCTCGGCCCTGCCTTCCTCCTACTCCATGGGCTCCCTGCGAGCCGGGGCGGGAACCCCCTCGTCCCCTTGGTCCCGGCAGTCGCTGTCCCCCTCGCCGTCCTCTCCGTCCCCCACCACCTCCCCAGAGCCCACGTCTGAGGGAGGCCCCCCGCAGCAGAGCAGGTAAAGATCACTGCTGCTTTCGCTTAACACCCAACAACTAACCTCTCTCTGGTGTACTGGCTCATATTCAGGTTCAACCTGAACCAATGACTGTGGATGGGGTGTGGTGGCAAAGGGCAACTGAACCTCAACTGATTTGACTTGTTCTGCTGTTGAACCTATTGTGATATGTTGTTGTATGTGATATTGTTTTGTGTCGTTCACCCTCTGTTTTCACAGCTGACAGGTTAAACGCTGACTATTCTGTACACTCTTTTATGATTTCTTTTTTTACAGATTTCTTGTTCTATCACATTCAGTGTTGTTTTGCGTTTGCGTGAGTCTTTGTTCACGTGTTCTGGAGCAACACCGCCGATATATCGCCGAGTCAAGCAAACATTTCTCAACATTTTTTTGCCAATTTGTTTCCATGTCAAATGTCTAAATGATAATTGTTTTCTCTGTGATTTCTATAGGTGACGGAACAATTAAATTAATGAAAAATGCCAAAACATGGTTAAATATTTGGCAGAACTTTGTGGAGCTATGGTCATGGAGGTGCTCCTCCTCCGTGATTGGCCCCCATCCAAAATGACTATTTAACAAAAGGCCAATATTGTCCGTTAGCAAACAAGCCGTCTATCAGTTTAACAGTTGTATACCAGGGTGAACATGTGTTGTGTGCGTGTGCGTGTGTGTGTGCATGCATACATGCGTCGTGCACATGTGCTCGGCTCTCGAAATCACAGCTGTGCGTTCTGTAATCCAGGTCAGTGAGTGGCAGGAAAGTCTGTACGTTCTGTGACACCCCGCTGGGAAAGGGAGCGGCCATGATCATCGAGTCCCTCGGGCTCTGTTATCATTTGACCTGCTTTAAGGTGAGAGCTGGGCCACGTGTCGCCCCCCCCCACCCCCCGGAGCACACCGTCAACACACCTCGGCCCCTGATCCTCCAACCTCCTCTTTTCTTTCACGACTAACCTGGTAAATCCTGGGGAATCTCGAGGTCCTGATCTCTTTCACAGCTTTCGAGCAAAGTAGTATTTTCTGTGCCAAAACCCTGCAAGACAAACTAATCAACCCCTCCCTCACTTTGTCTCTTACGCTTAATTGTTGATCCTTCCCTGGAGCTCTGGTCTTCACTCGAGCTTGGTCCCCTGCATCTGAACAGTGATCCATCCTGCCAATCTCCGACTCTCGTTTGTCCTTGTTTCCTCCATTTCTCTCTCTCTCTCTCTCTCTCTCTGTTCATACAATCAAGGGGCGTCTTGTCTGTCCTCATCCCTCCGCCTTTGGACTTTGGACACTGTAGTCTACAGCTTTTGACCACCGGTTGAGTAGCCCTCTAACTCTTTCCCTTTCCCAAACTCCCGCAGTGCATCGACTGCAAGTCTGACCTCGGAGGGTCAGCAGCCGGCGCCGAGGTCAGGATACGAAACAAGCAGCTCTACTGTAACACCTGCTACATGCGATTCAAAGGTGAGCGTGCGGTCGCCGTGACGAGCACGATGCCGTGCAGGTTTCCTGCTCTCTAACGCTGCTGTTTGTTGTCCCTCAGCTGGCCAGCCAACCACTATGTGACGTGACTGTACTCCAGCAGATCGACGAAGAGACTACTTGTGACAACAACCCGTGAGCGTTGACGTGGACCCTGAAGCCTCTGCAAACACCAGGGGGGGGGGGGGACACACACCTGGTTTGGACATACTTCCATTTACGTCGACAGAAGATTCCCGGTTGACTCGCTGTTGAGAATTATATATTCCGCTTTTATTTTTTATTTTCAGTGTGTGATTGAGAGGGTAAGCTTGCAAAGAAGTTATCTACTTTAACGTGTTTATATCATATTAAGTATTACAGCTGTACAAAATGTAAGGGTTCTGCATGCATCCGCAAGTTGTTTTTTAATGTTTTAGACACAAAACTAGTCAAAGCGTTAAATTGTCGGTAAGATACTTAAGGCAGATCTTTGTAATGGCGCTCACTGAGACCGATTTTTTTTTTTAGATCTTGGGAGATATTTCGAGGTTTCAGTCTCCTCTCGCTTGTTCTTCTTTTTTCCCGCCGAGTCTTGTGGTATTAACAGGTCTGTTGACCAATGTATTCTCATCTATGTGCCTTTTTCATTGGTGGGATAAGCAATTATTATAAGATTATTAGGATCCTTTCAAAGCATATTTAAAAGCGTCTGCTTGTTTAGCACTTTTCACTGATAGACGGAGGAATTGTACATGCAAATGGGTTCCCATGTGAAGAATATATCGCACTAAATGGCATTGAGGCAAACAGTAACATTTGTAAATAAAATGACTAAACGCTCATCTCGTGTGATTGTTGTTGACTTTTTTTTCCTTCCCACCCAGCGGGGAAATTGCATAACTCCTTGTAATTATATCCCAGTGCATGATGCAAGGCTGTAATCAGAAACCATTACACTCATCTTTCTCCGGCCGTCCCTCTCATTCTCCGTCTCTCTCTGTCGTGCCACAGTCATAATGAAGGGAATTTCAATGAGCCTTTTTGTGCAAAGGGTTCAGAGGACCTGCCTGCTCTGTGCTCTCTGAAGCCAATTTGTCATGCATATTTCATTCGGTGCACATGCATTATATTTGATTACACTTTGATATGCTATTTACTCAATGTATTCTGTCATTTTGCCTGTTTCGTGATATCATATCTGCATAAACACATTGAATATTCATACGAGTGGGGACGGTCTTGGTTGTTCCAGTCCGTGGCTTGCCCGAATGCATTTCAGCAGCAAGGTACGGAACTGTCCTCATTTCCCCACAGATGTAAATAAGCTCACTTGAAGCAATATGCTGTATGGAAATAAGTTGGGGCCGAGCATAAATTGCCTCTGTATTCTCCAGGATAGCACAAACAGCCCCTGGAGGCAGACATCTCAAATCTTTAGATTCCCTTTCTTTTTTTCTTCTTTTCTTTTTTGATGTTTCTTGGCTTCTGTCCTTGGAGAGGGATATTTTAATCCTTATGCTTAGAAAACAAGCAGGGCCTGAATGGAGCAGAGCAGAATCTAATGGATGAGAAATATAAAACCACGTAGGAGAAGTATCCCATCTTTTTCCTCAGAATCCAGTGGTGTGCGTGTGTGTGCGTGCATGCGTGCGTGTGTGTGCGTGCATGTGTGTGTGTGCTGGGGCTTACAGGGATGCAGTATGCTCAGAAGGATAGGGTCTGTGAAAAGATGGAACACAGATGGAAGAGCTCAGATGTGCTTGCTCTTCCCCCTCCGTCAAAAACTAATTCCCATCTCTAACAACTCTTTCTTTTCTCTATTGCCTTCCCGCTGGAATTTCACACAAGAGCTCACACAGATTTTTACAGGAGATCTTCAGTCCGGCCCTCGTGGATGATTCTTCGCCCCACAATCAACACACAAGAGTGAGTCCAGTAATCGTGCTCCATTTCTACACCGGAGGCTTAAAGCTTAGCTGTAGCCTGGACTCGCCAGAAGGGGGCACTGTGATATAAGAGGTTTTTTTTAAGACTGAAAGGATCCTTCAGCTGCAGCTGGATGTTAACTGCTTAACTATTTCTATTTAAGGAGAGGTTTCTGTCCTTTTGAATTCAGCCACAGTAACTCATAGGCATAATGCCTTATGGAATAGATGTTGTGGTCTAGTCTGGAAATAAATGAGTGACACTGAATTTTGTCTCTGAGCACTGTCGGTAGCTCGGCAGTCACACCGGGACAACATGGGCTTTCTTCATTTTTCAGTAGAAAACACATATTTGAACTCCGTTTTGACCAAGTAGATGCTTTTTTGTTTGTTTTTGTTTTAAAGACATCCCACACAAGCAGCACCTCCCGCCATGTGCCACCACCAGGACAGAATCATTTTCACACTTAAGCAATCAGGCACTAATTCATCTGCAGCTTGAACTGATGCTATAATTAGTGATGTGATTGCAGACACCGTCTCACCAGACCTGTTGCCATGGCTTGAGGCCCCGTGTGTTTGTGGAGAAAGAGATGCCATGAGATCAAGCGAGTACAGGAATTAAATACAGTGGACTGAGACTGTTCTCCATTCGTGGGAGCACAGTACTGTCAGTGGAGAACCTTTAACCTGGAGACTTTGTGGAGATGTAATAAATCACTGAAAATATGAACAATATGACATTTAACGTAACAGAGCATTTATAAACATAACAGTAGTTGTGATGCATTCATGTGAACTATGATAACTTTTGCAATCAAAGCTCTCAAGACTTAATGAGGACTGAGCTGGATTTAATTTCACACATCTGCAAATAATGGAAAAAATAATAGAAGTGTTTAATTTGGTGTGAAGGTACAGTAAATTGTATTATAGTAAATGTGCAATATCGTGTATCGTATATTCAGTAGTGTGTAGTGCTATTAAGAGGTGTATAGATTTTTGCTCAGCAGTAATTCAAATCACGATCGATTCATTTATTTTAATTCTGTATATATGGTTGAACCTTTACCTAAAAGGTTTTCCATTAAAAAGGTATTGTATCTTATTTATGCACTCCTTTGTATTTCAGGGTCGTCTGGTTCATTTCCGTTGGTACCTGCAGTGAATATCTTAAATAAAAGTGGAATAAGGTACAAACAGTAGGTAGCTTGCCGGTTACCTTTACTGGTGGCACAGCTGGCTATTGATTGTTGATTATCAACAGATAATCCTCTCATCCGCAGACATGAGATCTTTTTTATTTTTTTTCAAACTTGTACAAAGATATTGATCTGTGACCTTTTGTTCAATGAGGAAATGATGAGGCCAGATCCCTACTCGTCCTCATTATGAATGATGACTCTAATCCTTGACTCACAAAAGGGCAGAGCTGAAGGGATTCCACTTTTAGAGTTGCGTTGTTTTAAAATTTCAAATAAGACCAGATCACCTGGATGACTGAGGGCTCATGTCACCGTTTTTGACACAGGAGGACATTTTCCTCCCCATGTTTTCAAGAGAACTGTGTCTCTGCAGGGAAACAATCTAACAACCAAGAGAATAATTCATCCACATGCAGGAAAAAGAAAAAAGAACTAAGAAAAGCTTTTCTTTATCTGTCTTCCAATATGTGCACGATGACTCCACGCATGTTCCAATCACGAAGGAGAACATCTGTGATTTCTCTCGGTGACCTTAAACAACACTCTGATTTATTTTTGTTCCACTGCTTGGTGTCTGAGTAAAGGAAAAGTATCACCGGAAACGAGATGGAGATGGAGTTTCTTTTCCAGTCGGAGGGGAAGAGCAAAGGAGTGTGGAAAGTGTTACATGGCTCAGAAATGATAAGACTGCATGGTCACAGCTGGGGCACCCTGATATGCTTGAGACCGCATTATACCCGGGGTGACATGGGACCACGGTTTCTGTCCTCATATTAATTCACCCTGCTTCAGTTGCATAGCCGGGCATGAGCTGGAATACTGATTCTCAGTTAAGCGTTCGCCGCCCTTTATGGTGCTGTTGTGTGTTTCAAACAGGGAGGGGCGATAAACGGAGGACAGCGGTTCTTTGCTGAGACCGAATGCTATTAAATTCATCCACGTGCCAGATATCATAAACTCCCATTTCCATTAATTCATTAAAGCAGCACTCCCTCACAGTCAGCAGCATCTGTTCGAACATCATCCCGGCAGGGAGACAGATGTGTGACAGAGGCGGATGCCGTATATTTGGATGCATGTCACTTCCAGTCCAACTCGGTCACACTGAGCAGAGGAGGCTCAGATCTAGGATTTGCAGCAGCAGCAGGCCCACTGGTTGATTCAGAAAAGTGGAAAGAGTCCACAAGTGGGGACTGCAACGCTTGTCTGTCACAAACTGACAGAGATGTCATATTGAAAGTTCCTCAACTCATCTTTTACCCCCATTACCCCCTCCCATCCCTCCCACCCTCCCTCCCTCCCCTCACCCTCCCCCACCACCACCACCACCTCTGCTCCCAACCCTGTGTCCTCACGCGTTACCCGGGATTGAAGTTAATTAGAATGTTATCAGAGGGAAACTTAAAAGAGATGGTGACACACACACACACACACGCACACACACTATCAAATCTGCCCTTCATTTGATGTCAGGAGGTTCCGTTTGACGTTTGAACCTACAGAGACAGACGGGGTGGTGTGATGGAGGTGCTGTTTCTAGTCTAGCTGCCAGCCGCAACATCCAGCCGTCATACTCACAACCAGCTGGTGCAGAAATGTCTTTTGCTACTTAATAAAGTTGTCATCATAGGTTTTACAACATTTACAGCAGGTGCACTGACAACTTACTAATACCAGAAGTGATGTAATCACTACCATGCAGTCGGGGGACTGTGTCTATTGTACATTACCTGTAACCGCCTACAGTACATCACAATGCCTGATAGTTTAGTGGTGATTATCTTGTAGTACAAATGAACAGTAACACATTTTGCCAGAATTACTGTTCCAGATTTAAATAGTGACAAAAGAGATTTCGTCACTTTTGATTAAATTCATTACATTTTTTGAATTAAATTAAATTTATATAGCTTAATATAAATCACAATTATGCCTTGGGGGTCTTTAGATTCTATAAAACATATGACATTCTCTGCTCTGAGTAGGAAAAAATTTAACAGGGGAATGAACAATATAATAAAATGACAACATTGTCAATCCAATATGACAGAAAATTATGCATATAATGAGAACAGTGAAAACAGCAGTGGACGTAATAGCCAAACTAATACAATAAAAATGGTTACTATTAATAACAGTATCAGTGGATACAATAAAAATAGGATAAAAGCAGGAATAGTAGCAGTAATGATAATTGAAATACGACTAATAATAACAATAATAGTAGATGTAAAGAGATCCTGGCTTCCAGAAGAGAATTGCCTGACTAATATATAATCTTACTGCTCAATGAACTCCTCCTCCAAACAGCATGTTTTGCTTCCAAAGCCAAAACTGGCATTTACTTTAAATTCTAAGAACAAGGTTGTGTTTCTGTCACAGGTTACGTTAGAAAAAGCCCCACTCAGGATCGACTGCATGGATATAATAAAAGGGCTCACTAACCTGCTCTTCAATACGAGAACAATGCTGCTCCTCTATTTCCATGTCTTCTACATAGATCATCAACCGGGTGAGCTTGATATCTTTTTGCCTCCTATTTGAACTTTGTATGATGGAATCTATTGACCAATAACCATAACAACAGGTACAGTAGAGTCAGCGAACTGTCAATCATGCCGGGTTTACACACCCACCCAGTCCTGAGAAGAGATCTAATCAGGAGTGAACACCTGTGTGGATGGACTACATGTGAGTGAAGCTGTAGTGGCATATCATCATGTCCAAATTTGAAAGATGATCAATTGATAATTTAGGTTTTGAGCCAAACTTGAGTTGTTGTTTCCCGCCTCATCACAATAAATAGCAATGGAAACACACACTGTATTTTTGTTCATTCAAACCTTCAATAAAGCTGCAAGAGGAAATTGGTGTAATGAATAAATGGGAGAGAGGCTCTCGGAGAGACCTTGGGATGTGGCTAATTAAATACTTTAACAATGACTACAATGCTGCTGCCTGAAGAGTGGAGTGTAGCTGTAAACAAAGAAAAGCAGGATGTACAAATCAGAATGTTCTCTGCTTGGAAACGGGTCAGGGATGTTTATGTTATCAAATTATTTATATATATATTTCTTTTTTTACACTTTTTGGTCAATTCGATTATAGACTTGGAGAAAAATTTGAGTATTTCAAATGATCTGATATTGAGTTGTGGTCAGATTGTAAGCTTCGTATGAATCTAAATATGCAGGAGGGGATGGGGGGGGTATGTCTCTGTGTGTGTGGTTATGCAGACGAACAGACAAAAGAGAATCTGAGCTGTTAAATAAATCCCTGGCAGGACTGTGTGACACTCGATGTGCCTTAGGGAGCTGTGGAGAGGGCTTGTGACTGCATGAGAGCTGCTCATTCACCACTGGATGTAGTGATGCCAGGACACAGCTTTGCTCCTCTCTCTCTCTCTCGCTCTCTCTCTCTCTCTCTCTCTCGCTCTCTTTGAGAAGCCATATGGGCTACTCAGTAATCCTCTGTAGCCTAAAGCCAACCTGAGGCTGAAAAAGCCTGATTAACACACGCACACACACACACACACACACACACACACACACACACACACACACACAGCAAAACCATTTACTCTTTGTTTCGAATGACTGAATCATGACATCGACTGAAGCGTATATAAGGTGTTTTGCTCATTTAGAATGTGGTATAGGCTACGTTTAGGGATATATACTTTTTGCGACCTTTTAAGCGATTGAATAACCATCACAGAAAACAAGTTGTTGTACATCTTCCCTGAACAGTTCATTTGTCTGTTTCATTCGCTCTGTGCTAATCCGTCCTTCTATTTGGCCCAAAATCATGCCTAAAATAGGGTCTTCTTGTACACTCAGGCCCCAAAAAGTTAGCGACTATAGCTGATTCGGCTAAAGAGTCAGATATTTCCCTCAGGAGTTAGCAGGCAGCAAAAACATGGCTAAACTAAAAAAGTGCAAAAAAGAGACAGCTCCGCCAAGTGTGTCTGCAACCATCACTTCTGTCAATTTTGATTGAATTAATATAAACAACAATTGCCCCCCCACCGTCCAGACACGTCGGTCTCTCATGCAACAGACATTTAAATCTATACAGTTGTCTGCATCAGCTCTGCGCAGCTAAACCGCTGTTCACCGTGTAACACTTCATGTTGCCCATTTAACCCAGCCTCTTAACAGACATTGCTGTGTTAGAGTCCTGCTGTGTGTTCAGTTCCATTAGCTGTTAGCTCACCATGGATGTATGAAGAGAACTGGATACAGCGTCAGAGGTGGGTTTCCCGTTGAGAAAGTTGCTCAGTGGCGCATGAAGCAAAAAAAGATCAACTTCCAAGTATAAAATTTAGAGAAAAATTACCCGGAACTTTGAGCGATCTTTCGTCTCCATGGGGCCCATAAAGCATAGTGTTTACTTTAAACCCCGCCTCCCAGCCCTCAGTCCAGCCTTGTTCTGAGAAATAACTGGGTTCAGCTATTAGGGCATTTTACAACTTTTTAAATAAGGTTAATTTAAATAAGGGCTTTTCATGTGTTGGAACTGGGAAATGGATTTATAGTCATATCCGCTGATTTTTAGATGGCCCAATGGCATCCCGTAATGGACCCTGAAGTTGTAAATACACCGTTTGGCCAGAATGTAAAATTTGCTTCAAAGCCTGGAACTATTCCTGGGTTCCTTGATGTTATAACAGCTAACTAGCACTCCTCCAACCAACACTCCATTGCACATTTACATACATATATACAACTGTCATGGGCATGCAAATCAACAGAGGAATCCGATGCATTGATCCCAATGCAGCCCCTACCGGCCGGATAGGAATAATGAAGAGTCAGCAGTCAATAAAATATGTTGTCAATAAAAGAGAAGCTATTGTATTGTCATCACTATCCAGCATTATGCGAAATTAGCCATGGACGGACAGACAGAGTTGCACCCACTCACCCACTCACTCACTCACTCACTCACTCACTCATACACACAACCTTACATACCTACATACTATATACATACTTACCATACATAATCTCCCAAAGAGTGAATATTGGACATTCTCACCTTGCATGGAAGGGTAACATTGCTTCCATAACTGCTGGATGTGTGACTAAGCAATTCTGCTGTCAAGATATACAGATTCAAGTGCAATATATCAATGTTGTGTTCACAGATGATTTCCACTGACTCCAAGTGGCCAAATAAAATCAGTTATCGTGAGTTCAACGTGTTGCCACATTCAGTCACACAACCCCAACTTACTCTCCTATCTCCTTTTTTTACTGCCGCAATAAAAAGATGTTGAATGCAGGTGGCTGCCCATTCCACCGGAAAAGAAAAGCCCCAATCATGAGTCTGATGCCTTTTTTTCAACAGCTCAGTAAGACCTGCTCTTAGGATTATCCCTACAGCTACACTCAGTAAAAGAGAATGCAGTACAACGGATGACAGAAAGCAAAATACAGGGCTTTATTTTTTATTTCTTGGGATTTGCTGCTGAAGCTGGAAATAGATCAGATTGTATTTCTTCCTTTCTCTCTCTTACACCAGAGTAACACGGTTCTCTCCATGGGATCAAGTTGTCCCACGTCGGAATCGGAAGGTAGTTTTTTAAAAATATTTTTTTCTAAAGCTTCTGGTTTGTGTGAGGCGTCCCTTTGATGATGTGTAGAGACCAAACTCCTCAAACACATCAGTTTGAGGCATATTTTTGTCAGAGCATCTTTTTCAGTGCCGCAGATGTCACTTACACAAAGCGGCACTTTATGTGCCTAACGGTGTCTCTGCTTCCTGACACAGACGAGGTGTTGTCACCGTGTGAGTGTGTGTGTGTGTGTGTGGAATATACAGCTTTTCTCCCACACACTTGCGTGCAACACAGAGTATATCAGGCATCTTCCCTTTCGTCTCAGACATTGGAAACACACAATCTCAAAGTGCATCTTTTGACTCATGACCGGTCACACGGTGTGTCATTTTGGGCTTTTTGAAGCTACATCTGTTGATGCCCTCCTGGGGCAAAGAGTTTTCTTTTTCATGGTGGCTGTCTCTCTTGTGGGAAGATCCAACCACCAAAAATAGGAAACATGTAAAGCTAAATTCTTGTAAATAGCAATTATGATTTTCCTGTGTGTTTATCGTTGTTGTCCTCTTAGTGACTGGCCTGCACAGTCAGTGCATGGGAGTCAGTGATTTATGATCTTGACATGAAGAATCGCTGTAATAAGTGCAGTTTGAAGTTGTGTGATGAAAACAAGTTGTATTGACATTTATCAAATTCGGTAAAAATGTCGTAGTGGAGGTAAAATGGGATGACAATGCCCTGGGCTGCATCTCCATGAGACTGGAGTGAATAGACAGGCCAGTCGAAATGGGACTTTGTTGTCGCCGCTGTAGCAAGCGAGCAATATTTCATCTGAAAAGCAGCACTAGAACGTGGAGCAGTAAGTCCAGTCTTTTCTTTGCGGTCCATTCAACATCATTATCTCCCTTGCAGAGCTGTAATTACTGTACGGTGAATAGCTTTTCCAGAACCCATCATTTCCTGCACTGTAAGCTTCTTGTTTTGTTCACGCTACAACAGAGGAGCTGAGCTATTGTCACTATATTGATATTAACCATTTTCATGACAGCAACGCCGCAGACGCTTTTGTCCCCGTGCCACGTGTATACAAAGAATGAAAATGGACATCAATAAGAGCTTTGGGGATGGAATAGTCGTGACAGTCTCTGACATATTGAAGAATTGACATTGTGAAGGGGAGACAGTAAGACACCCATGGGTAAGCCTTAACCCTTGCTCTATTTGAAATGACTTATTCCTCAGATTCTTTACCGTCAGACTTTCAGTAATTTCATTTGGATTTTCAAGTTCAACTTTCTAAAGGCTTGTGCCCTGAAGTCCCAGGCGTACGGGACGTTGATACGCCAGCTGTTATCTTCTTCATACTTGACTGCAGGTCCGCGGGGCTGGGGGTTCGGGGCGGGGGGGGGGGGTTGAAGCTGGAGCTGGAACAGGGCGGCCCTCAGGGATTCCCATCCAGAACCCTCGCTCCTCAATCACCGTTCAACAATTTGTTTGTTTTAGGATGAATGCTCACCATTCATATATATTCATGTTCTGGAGGCTCTCTGTGGAGATAGGAAACGAAAACTCTAATTTCCTCTGACTTTCTTGTTCATTTTAAATAATTAAAAACAAAAACTTTACCATTTATAAATGACCACAAAGCTAAATAAAAGACCTTCCACTTTTTTTTTGTTGTTGCCAAAAGTCTATTTTTTCTGTGCACTGTGCATATTCAAAGTATACTCTCTGATGAATTCATGTCCCTGAGATTATGTGGTCTGGGTTAAACACTAATGTAGACATTGATTAACGTACAAACCTCTCTACCAGGTTCCCTCAGTATGCTTCCACAAATTCCACCGTTGGGAGACCGAGTGATATACTCAGACCAACAACCCCCCCCCCCCCAACCCCCACCCCCTTCTGTCTGTGTGCCATCCAGCCATTACCTCAGTTCATCATTAAACCATATATGAGTACTCTGGAGACCTACACAAGGCAAAGGGAAAAAGCTGAGCTTATTAGAGTGTTTGGCTTGTTAACTAGCTAATGGCCTGGGTGTTTGCTCTAGGTTATCATGAAAAACATCGCTTATGCCCATTCGTCTTTAAACTCAATTTCATGCTCTCCTGAGCTGATACTTTATGTCCTTAGGGCGAGAAGATGCAAAGCGGTTTGAGCAGAGCGGATCATCATGTGTTACGCACATGTGCCTATGCTGTGTTGTTAGGAAAACACAACTCAGAAGAAAGATCTAGACCGATGGAAATGTCACTGTCAGGGTTTTAAGACAGCCTTGAGAGTTCTGCTGCTGTGGTACAGAGTTCACTCCTTCCACTTGTCTTGTTAACCGTTTGAACTGAATATAGTGAGGCGGCAGGCTATATTTAGAAAAGATGGCAGCGTTGTGCACATCTCGCGCTGCACCAACTATCTCTTGCCCACTTACACGAATGGGAATTTAAGTGGAGATCGATACAAATTAGCTTCAGTGACATTCTACGTCTTTGATGTTTATTTTGTATTGATTTGTAAGCTCTCGTTTCATTACACTATTTGTTGATTTGATGAGCTGATCTCTCCATAAAGGCTCGGATAGAGTAAATAATACACAGTCATGTTACTCTATCTTGCATTTTGGAACAAATGCCATCTATTTAGCTAACATTACACTGACATTTGATGGTTGATGTATTGATGAATGTATTGGATTCCCATCTTTACTTTCTGCATTGATTGTAACCACGTTAGGTTACATTTCACACGTTGGCCTCATCGGTGACACATTCCTCATTACCGGCCGCGACAGCAGCACTAGGCATCGTTTTCAGTCGTGAGTCATTGTAGCTAAATGTGGACCTGGAGACACCTACAGTAGCAGGAAGTGCCACAGAAGAGGTTTTGAATACTTATTTTAGTCCTTATTTATTATTTTTTTCTGTGGATGGATTTTGTCCACGCAATTGCGTCACAACCGTGCAACAAGCAGTCACAAAAGTTTTCAGGTGTAGTTGAGATCCAAATGAAGGCAGAGTTTGAAGATGGGTGTGGTCCAAGAAAGGGTGTCAAGTAAGGGGGTAGGAAGTACACTTTACACCTCCGGCACGATTTGGGATCGAGTCTCTAGTCATGAAAATGTGATTTAGTGAGCAAAAGGTTCTGCTTTTAATTACAGGTGTCTATGGGGCAACATAACACATTTTCACCACACTGTTGCTACGGTTACCATAGATACAATGTTCCAGTCTCGGAAGCTTCTTTGATTTTTCCATCTTTTGTAAAATATTAACAGAGCCCCCCTCCCAACCCCCCTCCCCCCGCCCGCCCCCCCACTGTTTAAATTATTTTGGAGAATAATCCCTTTTCTTAATTAACAACGCCACTAAGCCGGCAGTTTTTTGATAAACACCCGCTTCTCATTGTAATGCAAGCCACTTGAGGACGTCAGACTGAGCATCTCTGAGTTTCTCTAAACCGATTTCTAAGGGCTTTGGCTCGCTGACAATTTCTTGGCTGGGTACAGTAACTTAATGAATTCATCGGTGGTTGTCTGGCAACCTCACGGTGACAACAAGACCGCAGGAACACAATCAAGAACATAATCACCTCGTAAATCTAAAAGTTGCTGCTTTTAAGGGCCTTTCAATCAGAACGCGACAACGGCAGCGCTGTGCTATAAAACCCTTCATTACCAATATATATAGCTCACGACATCTTATCGCTGCGTCGTGCAATGCGTGGGGAAAAAAACACTTCCTATGTAAAAGACACTTTAGACTTTGATTTTCTTTGATACAAGATAAAGGTGTTAACTAACGAGCTTTAGAGGGACTGGTAGGCGGACTTTCTTAGAAAAGAGCCAGCCAGCTGTTTCCCCCTGTTTCCAGTCTTTATGCTAAGCTAAGCTAGCCTGCTGCTGCCTGGAGTTGGAGTTGAGGGACGATGTGTATGACCGGATTGTTTTACAAGTAGCAAGTTTAATCTTAGATCACCAAAAATCTAATTCCCCTTCAGACAATACTCGATGGGTTCCCAGATCGCATTTTGGCCGATGCGTTCTGCTTCTTACATTAGCTATGCCATCATTTTCTAACTTATTTTTTATAGGCATATTGTTCAAGTGGTATGTTCTTCACTGTCGACAATCTCTTGCGCAATAGACACTGTTTTGTTTTATATATAAAAATAGGAAAGTTTTTCTTTTATTATTTGGAACTTACCCAGTTGGTTCATTCGTATAGATATTTGCAGCGCTCTCATTTTAGTGTAGAGCATCAGAAAGGATTTATGAAAACAACCAATATCATTTAACTCTCAGCAAGAAGGCATTTTCCCCAAAAATGTCAAACTATTCCTTTAAGACACTAAAAGTAATGCAAAGCTGTAAATATCACATACTTGACAGTTTCGTTATATTTGCAGTGACTATAAGCCAAGTAAGAACAGATCCTTCATTATGCAGCACAGGGAACATTCAAGTTGCATTGTTGTGTTTGTATGTTGTTTCATCTCACATCTTTTTTGAGCTCATTAATCCTCCTGTGTCCTTTTGTAATCTCTACCAGGCAGCCTGATTTCCTGACTGAGGAGTGGCAGCTGTTGACCTCTACTATGGTGGCAGATTTAGATTTTTTGTTTTGTTTTTTTGTTTTCAACAGTAGGCCATGCAGCTTTGCTGCTCTAGGCTGCATTTCCTCCAAAACACCACCCGCTGTCTTCCCAACAAACCCTCTCCAATCCAAAAGTTAATCAATAGCACTTATATGCTTCCCCAGCTGGCCTCATCCTGCCCACAGAATGTCTTGCATTGGGTCAATGGCTGCCCAGGTAGGGGGAGATTAGCCGGCTAAGTGAGCAGGATGAGGCAGAAGATCATCCCTGGGTGATGTTGGTTGCTTACCTCTCCTGTAAGGCGCTGGTGGGAGGGAAAACCTGCTGCCCTGCTCTTCTTCTACCCTTGGAGATCAGACCGCAGCTGGGGTTTAAGTGTACACACACATCTGCTCTCTGGTAAGAGTGGGAAAGAGGGAATGAGATGGCAGACTGAATAGATTCTCTTTTACCCACAAGTGGGATTTCTTTCATTCTGCTGCACCAGCAAAAATGTTTTCTTTTTCAAAAAAGGATTTTTCCTCACAATGAACTCCATCAATATCTTGATTGGTCATGTTCAAAACAGGATATGTAAATCAATCGAACTATATTTAAAGCTCTGAAGAGAGTTTCAATTGCTTTTGCATGGCACTGCCATTACACCATTACATAATTTCTTTATTATATAATTGTTCTTGTTCTCTAATAGCCTCACAGGAATGGGAGCAGAGCTGCCAAGTACCAGTCGGCTCTCATTATACCTGTGATTTAAATCGGCGTGAATGTCCCGTCACGATCCAATGAGAAGGGTTACTGTAGAGCACATGGCACCATGGCACATTGCTGATAATCATGACGCTGCAGCGGGATGATGAATCCCTTCATCATTTCAAAGTCATATCTGTGACTTATCACTGCTGTTTTTAATCAATGTTTCATGGCTGAATGTATGAAGGATCAAGACTTTCTCTGGTTGAAAGATTCCCTGCAACAAACCAAAGGATATCCTTTGAGTTCAAAGGAGTTCAAATAGAAGAAAAGTGATTTTCCCTTCCATAATACAAGAGCTCTTGCATTAGAAACTTTCTGAGTTTCATAAGATGAGTTATAGAAAAATAAGCACGTGCAGGACTGCTAAACTGACTTTGAATTATAACAACAATGCGAACAAAAAATGGCTTGTAACAGTAATATTTTATAAAAAATTCAAATATGACCTGAATATAGCAATTTGTAAAAAAAGAGGAAATGAAACATGATTGCCCACAACACTCGGAAACAGAGACCGGTAATTAGGTCCCTCTAAATTCAATTGACTTCCTCACCAATTATAGACAAGAATTAATTGTACAGTGAGGTTTGAACTGTGTCACATGGGTCAGTCCGTTAGAAGTCGATATTAATTAAGTTGAAAGACCGACTGTTTCCTGTGGTTAAGCTGTTGTCAGCATTTAAACAGTGCCAGGTCGCAAAACATCATCCTCCAGGAGCCGCACACACATTCCAGTGCCAGACGGACACACAATGACACAGAGGGCTGACCAGGGAGTGCTCAGCATCAAAGCAGCTTGGGCTGGCACACACCATTCCTGGATACACACACACACACACACACACACACACACACACACACATACACACAAACACACACATAGGCACCAAAATGAAAAGGCATGAATGTAAAACAATACATGTTACTGAAAGTCACGTCACAAGAGAAATACTAACCTGGTGGGAGTTTATCTCGAAACATGTGAAGGGTCACACATGAAAACATTTACTTAAAGTATCAGTTCACCTTTCCCTGAAATTTTTTGGGGGGGTTTTCTGATATTAATATTATTATGTTTTCGGAAAACCACTTATCTGATTTCCTGGCGAGAGGTTGATGTGAGCTAACTGATGGCGTTTTGGTAACATTCACATTAACTGTGGCGCTACAGCCAGGAGACAAGTTAGCTTAGCTTAGCAAAACACTGAAAGCAGGGGGAAACTAGCATGGCTCTGTCCAAAAGTTTTTTTTCAAACAAGTTGTCATTTTTACACTATGGTTTTTGTGCATAAACAAACAAGATTAAACATAATAATTGGTGATCTTTAGATTTCTTCTTAAATCTTTGGAAAGGGGTAGGCTAGCTAATATTAATAACCTGAAGTCATATCAATTTGGCAGGTCTCTCGCATTATTTTAACGTCAACGGTTTCTAATCTTTTGTATTTTCTAGAATTATTATTAACCTCAGTTGGGCAGTGTTTTTCATGAGCTTTAGGCTTAAAATATACAGTCTTATTTCCTTTTCCCAATTTTTAAAGAAATTAAAAAGTCTAAAAGAAATAACATTAGAAAAACCTAATATCGAGGTAATATTTCAAAAGCTTTGCCCTGGGTTTTGGCAGAAAGCCCTGTCTGCAAACTTCTATGTGCGACAACGTCCGGAACTGCAGTCCTACAATGCTTTGGGGGATAAACAGGAAGTAGGATGTGGCCAATGCTAACTTGAGGCCTGTTTTGTTTTTAGCCTGTATTTGAATATTTGTAAATTGGCACCATTAAAAGTATGCCAAATGAGATATAAGCAGTTCCTGTTTGCAGTGTATCTATGGATGCACAGACTGCTATCACTTCAGTAAGAGCGATTGATTTATTTACCGCCGTTTGAACGTTTATTCACAACGGGGTGTAAGATAATGACACCGCTGGAGAGTGTAAGTCACCCTGAA
This sequence comes from Ophiodon elongatus, assembly GCA_016806645.1. Classification (NCBI taxonomy): domain Eukaryota; kingdom Metazoa; phylum Chordata; class Actinopteri; order Perciformes; family Hexagrammidae; genus Ophiodon; species Ophiodon elongatus. Next base: position 1,519,495 of record JACSYO010002006.1, read on the forward strand.
ACAAAGAAATGTGTGTACCATGTCTGCGTGTTCAGATTTGACTGAGTGACTGAAGGAAAACAACTTTAATGCAAATTGTGGAAATCCAGTGCTAATTGCCTCCATGCTGCTGCTGCTGCTGACAGTGCTGATCAGCTGGTCATACAATAGCTAACCCCCTGTTGCTTCTGTTGCATTCACCTGTCTCCTTCACCCCACGCTCCCCTAACTTCACAGTTGTCTGTCTATCACGAAGAATAAAATGTACGTGTGTAAGTGAATGGACTACGTGATGCTTTTGTCTGTGAGCAGTGGGTTCCCAGCAGTAAGGTGGACCTCTGTGCATCAGTTTGACTGGTGCTTTTGATCAGAGTGAAGGGTGAAATCATTCCCTTTAAGGCTCCACTTGGCTGAGTGCAGAACATCAAAGGCAGGAGTCAAGGCCAGATAAGTGGAATAATGAAGAAAAGAACATGGTTGCGTCGCAAGATTTGTCTTAAGGAGCCCAAAGTCTCGGACTGGTGTAGAAATATAAGAACCTGGTCCAGTAGGTTTGGACCTTTAATACAGTGGCAGCTGACAGACACAATCGATAACCAGTAGGGCAGAGGTCATTAATAGGCAGACTGCGGCCTGAGTCCAGACCCAGACGCCGTTATCTCCGGACCTGGACCTAAAACCGATAGATAATTGAGAATTATATAATTTTGATGGAGCGCTTCTATTTTAACCAGCGCAGCTTTTCCTGCCTTTACACCACTTGTTCAGCGTTTTCAGAAAAAACACTGACCAATTAAATGCGTTGTAAATCATCTCACGCGCTGCTACTCAGCCAATCACATGTGTGTATTCCGATAAGCGTCGCCCTCGACTCGAGTGTGATATTCACACGCGTACCGACGACGTACGTGAGTCAGGGAAGTTATTTCACATGGCGTCTCCAAGAAGAGAAAAGTGGTCAGCTTAACCAGAGCCTTTCACCAAGAATGGACAGACTCTCACAAGTTCATTCTTCACACGGGCAGTTCAAAACCATGTGTCTCATATGTTCAGAGACCGTGACGATTATTAAAAACGACGATGTGAAGCGGCACTACGAGACAAAGCACAACTCTTTAGATCAAACGTACCCACAAATGTTTCTTATTAGAAGATGAGAAGATTATAATATCGTGGCTTTTTTGGGTGACATCACTTCACACCTGAATGAACTGAATATAAAGCTGCAGGGCAAAGATTTTTCTTCAATTAAGTACTTTATTTTAAGATAAACATATTTCAAAAGCTTTCTGTTTTGTAATTTATTCTTAAATTCATCCCGTATTGTTATTGAAATGAGAGAAGAACATTTATTTTTTATTAGATTATGTATTATTTATAATTCTTCCAGTTCAATATGAAAACTGACAATAAATATTGTTGAGACATGATTCAATTTAACTTTCTTTATTTGATTTGACAGTCAGTAGTTGACGACATACAGACATTAATACAACTGTTAGCTACGTCAATATATTTAAAACAAAATCACAGCTCAAGTTAGACATCGGTGTGATGTTCGGACCTTTGCATGAGGAAATTCTCTCCAACTGGACCTCGTTGAGTTTGAATTGAATACCTCTGCAGTAGAGGTTTAAGAGGCAGCACAGAGAGAATAGCTGATCTAAGACAGTAGATCACAATCTTTTTAAGCGAAGACGTACGTGTCTACTTACGGCCCCTTGTCACAGGCTGCATACGGGGCCCCAAAACTCACAAAAGGTAATAGAAAGTTATCACAATAGTTGGTGAAATAATTAAACGGGAGCATAAAAAGAAGGCTTTACTCCTATACTTTGCCTCCAAATAGGTTAAAAAAATAAATAATCCATCTTTTACTTGCTCGTATTCTTTTTCAACTCATTTGTTTTCCTATTGTTGGGGTCTATTTCCTGTTTTCCTCACACATTTCTCATTTTCCTATATGAGAGAACATTCGTGAGAATCTTTGCCAGCAGGCTAATGCTAACGCTAGCTGACTTAGCAGCACAGCCTCACGGCAGTTTGTGAAATAGTCACAAAGTGCAATCTATTGGTTTCGTCTACAGGGACACGTTTTTTTTGCATTGATCGGAACATCCTCTTTTTTCGGGACAATGTAAACAAAAGTTGGGTCTAGGCAACAAAACCACTTAGTTAGGATGGGGAAAAACTTTGTGGTTGGGCTTAAAATAACTACGTACAGGTTTAGGCAGCAAAAACACAAACAGTTGGTTTAGGCAACGAAACCACATAACTAGGTTTAGGAAAACTGTCACAAACAGTTAGGTTTAGGCAACAAAACCACTAGAATAAAAGCACAACGTGGTGACGAACACCGGTTGAGAGTTCTGTTTGTTGGACCTATTGTGGTGGCAAAATATACCTTACCTGTTGAGTCTTTTTAAGCTGAAATGACGAATATCGAAAAACAGAACTTATCTTTAAAGTGTTTATTCTTGACAGGAAAGAGGATGGGCATGCTGCTACGGCAGCTGCTGCGTAAACCATGAGTCTCACAATTCAGGCCTTGATAATATTCTCAATAACAACCTATACACCAGTTGACCTATATAAGAATATAAGATACTCATTGGAACATAAAATTGATATTACACTAGCCACCTTTTTTTTTTCTTCCTGACTGTGTCAATCCCTGGTCTACAGATCATGTACAGTATACAGTTTGATTAGTAGGATGTTTGACAGTGAAACAACAGTAACTTAAACTCAAAACAAAAAATCAAATAAATCAAGACACCAAGTCAGGTTATCACTGTCCATCCCCCCGAATAAACAAGCAGCTGGCATATTGTGGGTATAGTCTGCCACCCTGGCATGGTGTGACCTTTACATCTCCTGAAGAATGCCCCTGAACGACTGCAGTGTCAGTTTAAATGTCACCTGTCTCAGTGTGATCTGTGCTTCGCGGAAGAAAAGGAATGCACTGAGTGCGACTCCTCAGACCACCTGTCGCACTGTCGTCATCAGCCACAGTGGGATGCGTGAGAGACAAATATCTACAGCTAGGCAACGTCTTCACGGGTCGTCTAACGCTCATGCCATTAATTCTGGACTCAAGATAATTAGTGCACTGAGCGAACAAAATTCTGTACCGAACCAAAGGAGTAAACAAGCACATTAATAAATAACAGAATTTAGCACGGCTCTCCGCACAGCAGCCCCTCAACGAAAGCGTGAAATCTAGATTGGCAAAACGTATTCTCAGTGGTCTTAAATCTTTCACATCCCACCATCTCATCTAATCCAGCACTTGAATTGGACCCAGTTGAAATGATGAAGGAGATTCTGCCACATCGCACTCAGCCCTCTAAACCCACATGCCCTCTCCACAGAGGCCTTTTTTTCTTTGCAGCAGTCTCATAGAAGATTTCCTACCTGCTCCCACTTCACATGATAATGAGCATCTTAGCAGAGATTAAAGTTGTGGCGCTACAGTTTTGGCTGCTGGTAAAACACAACCGTACATTAGTGAGGACTTCAGTAGGGCTTCAGAAGTAGTCGTGGTCAGGTCTCTAGGTCACTGTAGGGGATCCAACTGAGAGACTTTTGTAAACAGGAACAAATGAATCAGAGTCAATACACAAGGGGTTCTGCTTTGTTACAGTATCATACATTAGACATGACCATTTCATTATTTTTCCAAATGGAGTGATTTTTTATTCAGTACAATTAGATTTCATAGTACTTACTAATTACATTTTTTTTTTCAATTTTGCAAGAAGGAAAGGCTAAAACAAAAGATTTTCAAGCTCTTTAATTAAAATCATTCAAAAAGAATTTCTCCACTTTTATTCTATTCAGATTATTATTTATTTATTTTTCTACAAATATTTATACACATTTTTAACAAAAATGATACAAGACAACAACAACAATAACAGTAAATCAAACAGAACCAATCTGGGCACATAGATAAAATAAAATAAATATCCAAATAAAAACAAAACATACAACTATTAAAGAAATGAGGCAGCACATTTATAATCATGACAGTGGTAGAGACCAAGCCTCATATATTATACATACATATATTATATAAATATACCTCACAGAAATTCAAACAAAAAAATGTAGATCTAAAAGTGCCAAATTGAGTATTTCAGTCCTTTCCTAAAACAGCTGTAGTTTTCTAGCAAACACACGTACACTTGTTGTGCGCTAATAAATATATGCAGCAGGAGGGCAGTGTACCTTGGACTGGCTCAAAGTAAACTACAGTGCCCATGTTCATCATAATGAAAGATAATGCTACCCAGTACAACAATTTTCCACATGTATGTGTTTTTAATAGTCAGAGAACTGCATTGGACAGCAATGTAGCTCTCTGCTATAAGTAAGCTGTATCAGGAATATATATATATACACAGATGCACATATATATACACAGATGCACATATATATATATATATATATATATATATATATATATATATATATATATATATATATATATATATATATATATACACAGATGCACAATCAGGTTTTGATGGACAACCTTGCATTAAGATGCCAAGTCACTGCATGTTCGATATGTGTCTGTTTAATTAATAGAAACATTATATAAATACTTGTGAGACTCTTTATGTATCTGGTGATGTCCTTGAAGGAAATGGCAAGAAAATTGCTTCTTTTCTTTGACTCCTCTGCTGCAGACTTCGCAGATGGAATTATCACATAAAGCATAACTTCTCCGTTATTGTGTTCCTGGTCACAATACCATTCACAGGCCCGGACACATGTGTTTCACGGTGCTATACCACAAGCAATACAAAAGGTAGAGATGCGCACGTGCATGCCTTTTGCAGGATTGTGGCAGCAGTTTAATGTTACATGCCTCCTAAATACATTTTTAAAAAGTTGCCCACTGGTACAATGTCTTTCTTGCATCAAAATAACTCCACTGATGTTTGCCAGAACATGCAGCCTAAGCTTTGCCTCAAGGTTGCAGCTCCGGTGGCAGAACATTTTTTCAAACACTCTCTGCATCTGCATCAACAATCACGCGCGCGGCTGATGAGTTCACCCATTTGCATTTCTGCTCGAGTGTGTCTATGACAATAATTTAAAGGCACAAGATAAGCTTTTACATCTTCATCCGTATCCTTGGTAACCAATATAACCCGTGTCATATATGTTAATTGTCCAAACAAAAGGAGACTCCTGTGTGCCCTTGCATGTATGCCATGTGAAAGAATTAAAAGCTTTCTGGGGTGAAGGAAGTTTATTCGACCTAGTTATCCAATCAAGCTGTAACCTGTAAACATCTCCCGCAGAGGAAGCGGACATCTGTCGGAAAAGAGTCAAGCAGATGTTAGATATCCCATGATTAAGCCAGTATCTCCATAGCTACATCATCGCTTCACTGTGCTCATTCCCGAACAAGGGAACAGCAGTCGGCCTGATTGTAGCTCCTCAGAGCGAACTGTTCTTTGTCTCGTCGTACGAGCGCAAAACTGAACGTCTGAAGGACTGAAAATCCATCCAAAAGAAACACAATGCACCTGTATGGCGTCCCTGTCGGCTGGTATTGATTTAGCACGTGTTACATAATATCTGCAGGGGCTTCCATCAACTCCTCCGGTGTTTTTTTTATATTCTCCTGCTTCAAATAGAGGATTGTCAGGCAGCCAGTGTGCAGATGAGCCGTGCAGCAAAGCTCAAGCTGGATGAAATCACCTGTGAAATGCTTTGTACAGAATGTTTTTTTATTTTTTTTCTCCACCAGTTCTTGCTTTGAATCTGATATGACAGATACAGACATTTATTCCTTTTTATCTGAACACCGCAGCTGTCTCACTGGTGCTTGTATCAGCCTCTGAGAGGGCTGAGAACCTCATACTCTCACTGTTTCCTCATGTTTATCTATTATTGTTGGCAGAACACGCAAAAGCATTATGTGTCTCTGTTTTAAGTCTTTACAAATGCAAATTCTAGATGACGTTAGAGCGACATAAGAAACTGAGAAGATGTTCTTAATTGGTCTACCCCTTCAACTATGTGTTGTATATTTTTCTGGTTTTCCTCCAGAATCATGAGGGCAATCAATGACAAACAAAAGAGAAGAGCACAAAGCTTTGTGCAGACATAAAAGGGATGCACTCAGAGAAAAGTGAGACAAATTGTCCCTTTCTGACAGATACAAATTGTTCACTGGGTTTAGATGTGACTCAACAATGCTGTTTTGAATGTCATGAATGACAACTCTCTTGCGGTTATGTGGTTTGAGTGTTTTTATCGGAGAGGTCACTGATCACAGCGGTCACATTTAACTTTATCCTCACATACTCTCTTTGTGCTTTTCTTTACAGGGTAGCCATTACATGTGCAAATACAACTAATGTCCTCAGGGTATGTCAGACTAAACTACGCATTTATTTCAGGCCACAAATAATCAGTTTGAATCACGTTGGTTTTTTTAGGGAATTTCCATCCTCAGCATTTTGCCCTGGAAGAAATGTGCAAACTCAAACAAAACCAGCAAAATGGAAGCTCTTAATCACTTAATGATGGCATCCTCTGCATGAAAACCAAACCAGCGTTTGAAAGTCAGTTGGACTTTTGGCAGAATTAGTAAGACTTTGGCAGCATAACATGACGACAAGTATTTGTAATCAATGCCAAAAGAATAATTTGAGAATCTACCAACATTACAGCAGTGGCTCATTTTTTGAATTTTCCAGAACACTTCTAGCATAAAATCACCTCTAAATGTCCTCGTGTACCCTTTGATCCGAGGGCAGTGTGAAAGTGTGAGCTCAACATGGTTCGAGTGTAGCGTCTGTAAACCTAATTCATTCTAATGAGTCGTATTTAAAGCGAAGAGAGGGATACAGCTCTCCCGGCTCTGTCCAGAGTAGAGAGGTTCCCTCACACACACCTGATCAGCTGATGCTGAGTACTGATCTTTCAGTAAATTGTTGACATGCAGCCTCAATTTTGTAAAATGGGAGTACAGCGAAGTTCAGTGACAGTTTAAAACAATAGTGCAAACAATAACTTCAAACTAAATAAATCTTTGAATAAATAACTAAAAAAATCCTTTATTAAATTGGTTTACATAATTGTGATACTGGTGGGATTTTCCAGTGTAAAATATGGCTGACATTTTGCTAGCTTTGGCTAACGTTACTCTGCGCTAGCACCTGCCCAATCGTTACTGCATGTGCAGCGACAACAAAAGTAGCCAATGAGTGAGCTAGTTTACTTCTTTATCGCCTCTGTTGAGACTTCAGATCGTGTACAAAGTGACACGCGCTGTTGTCGTCCCTGTATAGCGTAAAAGAGCTGGTATATGATATGATAACATGGTATTGGATCGGTGCACAGACTTGCGTACTCGCAGATAACAGACCCAGGGTTTCAGGCTATCTGAGGCAACAACCCTTGTCCAAAGGTAACTAAATGCCCCTACCAGCATCTCTATAGCTCACTAGTTAAATCAAGAATTTAGCATAAAAAGACATTGTGAACTGTGATGTTTAAATAGAAAAAGCGCTCCTACTGTGATCTGTTTTATGCCATACAGCCTAAACTATTTTATAATTACTTTGTGTTACAAATTATGCCAAAGCGGCTATTAATGAAAAAGTACCGTTACATGTATTGCGCAATAGTGGGAAGTACCCGAGCTGAAATGCGACATTCGCCATGGAGGCGGAGCAGAGCGAGGTCGCAGCCAATCTCTGGGAAGAACATCATGATGACGTACTGAAACTAGGAGGACTTTGAAGGACTATACAAACGGGAATTTTCCACAGATCGGGAGTTCATTTGTGGTCTGTTGGTCAGCGAACTGGAAAACACCAGTCTGTCGAGTAGAACGCAGCGGAACTCTATTCCATGGGATATCTAGTTTGTATTACTTTTATATTGTGTGTTTTAATGTATAATTGTTTTCAATCAAAGTAAATACTTTTTTACTTAAACTTCTAACCACTTTTCGGCTTTATTTTGTTGACGGATTCCTCGTTGGGCCTAGGCTCAGTCGTGCGTCCTGAGATGACTCTCTTCAAAGGAATTGGAAGTCCGAACTCGACAAAATATAGTGAGGGTTCATATGTTGAGTTCGCGTCACTTAAACCAGAGCGCCTTGGTGCACTGTGAATGCTGTTTGCCAAGTCAACTTTAATTGGCTAAAGAGGAGACTGTAAAGAAAACACAAGATGCTGTGGTTCATGTACAAGCCTATAATTTACATTATTCCTGCCATGTATCACATTGTGATTCGTTAATTGGGCTCCAAAGTGTTGTTGAAAGTACATTTGAGAGAGGCCGTTAAAGTTCAGATTTTCTGAGGTGAAAAATGAGCCATCAGGAATTGATTGCCTTTTCTCTGGTAGCACAGGGATCACCATGTATTGTAGAGTACCAGTACATATAGAGCAGTTGCTGCAGTTACCCCCAGAACTCCACCTGATCATGCTTCACACTTCTGTCCAGAGTAATACATTTATACATACATTGAGCTTACTTCCACACTCAGAAGTCAGAATTGAGACTTTGCCCCTTTATTATTTATGCTACTGAACCCTGTAATTCTGTCTCCTAAACACAGACAGGCTTATTCTCTAAACCGAGCCAGATGTGGAAAACCTGAGACTACAGCAATGGCTACCAAAACCAAATCCTCTGAATTTATGTGAATACTTGAACGGGAACCACATTGGTGCAGATGTAGCCCTGTCATTGTGGACTGAGTGGACTCTCACAGGGTGACTCAGACAACACGTAACAGCCTCCCAGAGTCAGCGAGAAAGCAGAAACACGTCTGACATTATACTGTTTTGTATGACACTGAGTATGTTGTGCAACATATAAGGACTTTTTGTTGTTCCCAAAACAGAGAACAAACAAAGTATGATGCCCCCCCCATGAAAAAGAAAGGAGACATTTGAACTTGGAAACACAACCATGCAAAGGCAAAAATAGTTATCAAGTTCAGCTTTTCAAATGCAGGGATCAAATATAAAAAGGCATAAATGGTATTTGCAGTCACGTACAGCAATTAAAACTGTGCAGAGCATCAAGCAGATAACAAATCTGTCGCTTGCTTAAAAGGACATCTGATTTGCAATAACACAAGGATTGCGAAGACCACTCACATGAAAGGCCTCCATGTGAGAAGAGTGGCCTCAATGCACCAAGCAGCTGTGGAAAGAACATTTTCTATTTGATGACTGTAATTTTCCAAAGCTGGCATGAAAGGTGGGAGGTTTAATGGCCATGTGAGTGGATGGAGCAGCATCTCAGCTCAGGTGATCGGGGCACATTACTGCACATCAGCCTGGATGCTGCTGATCACAAATGATGACTGGAATAAAGGGGAGTCTAAAATAATGCACATTAGAAACTCTCAGAAGAAGCCAAATGCACTCTCGCCAACATCATTTTAAATGTGCTCAGTCTGAAGTTACTGGCGTTATAACAATATCAGTGGGACCATCACACTTAGGGCTCAAGACACAGTGTTTTTCTTCCTCATCTTGTCTAATATTTTTATTTCTGTAATTTCATTTCAATGCAGGCACATGCACACACACAGTGGCAGCAGTTAGTCGATCTTTGTAATATTTGGCTGAAGCGTCTCTCTGGACCACATAAAAAAAAAGCCCAATCATTAACTGATATAATATCTGGTGATATTATCATTGCTGATGTCATTCCCACAATAGCGAGAAAGCTCCCAATCATGGCGAGCTGCCATTATAACAAACGAGCACGGCATTCGTTCCTTCAGAGAGTTGAGTCAGAACTGTCTCCATCTTTCTTGATCCCTCTTTGCAGTTATTGTACGTTCAACCGAAGCATGGTTAAACGAGCATCTCATTCTTACATGGTTCTTCTTCACCCCCTCATGGTCCAATCAGAAAGACTGTCAACCTGAGCACCCTCTTTAACCTGATTCTCTGACAGCAAGTCTATATCTGCTGACCCGTTATGTATATATATCAGCATTTTTATTAGACTGCATTCATTTTCCCAAAACAGTGATCAGACGACTGGAGATAATGTTACCGCTATCTTTACATGATACCATAAGACTGGTGCTGAACATCAGGGCCAAAATATTGAATTCATCTATGCTGACAATATCATATTCATATTTGGTTTAATAAGGGCTACTGTAACCTACTTTAAGGTAAACTAAAATGAACACATAAAGCATCTTCAGTCATATATTGTCAGAAGTCAGTTCCCTTTTTTTCACGGCGTGCCGTTTGCGGGGCGTCATAGGCGAATCTTTTGGGAGCAAAATGTGACCTCCACGTCCCCCTGGCTGGATCTCAGAGGGGGATCTCTGCTGCACGTCATTCAAGTGTGAGCATGTGAGGGATACAGGTACAGAGAGCGATGCTGAGTTAAGTGTTATTTTATTACAAAAATAATCTAAGTGCTATACATTTTACTGTGAAAGCAGATTGTGGTCCAAACTAAAATTAGACGGACGATATATTTTTGATGGATCCTCTAATTGCGTGAAAACGGGAACAACCCTCTCACTGATGTGCATCCCCCCGTTGTGAAGTCGAGTTCAGGATGTATTTCTGACTCAGAATTCATTAGCGTAATGACGCCTTTGGTCCGGAGTTACTGTTGTGATGTGCTAATGAAAGCGACTTTGATCTAAAATAACTCGGGAAGCTGAGACGCATCCTGGACCCATGCATGGAATTCAAACATTCCCGATGCTGAGGGTTCATGTCGGGGAGCTCAGCGTGGAGCATGCGCACATTGGAGGGGGGAGAAATATTACAAACAGAGATAAGCATATGAGGACAGTAACAATGGGCGACAATCAAAAGTATTTTTTCTCTCATCGGTGCTATTTTCCTCCAGCCCTTCACTCACTGTGTCTCTCTCCTGTGTTTGTTCTCTGTTATCCCATCATCACTCCTTCTGGAAGACCTGACGACGCATTCATTGCATTTCCATTTTACTGAATGGAAGCACAATCATGGGAATTTTAGGTAATTGTCAGTCTAACTCATTTGTGTTTACTGTATTAAACTATGTGCTGTGAATTGCTATAGCAGTTATTATTATTGCTACTTCTCGCAGTTCCATACCCACCAGAATCCTAATGTTGTTTTGTTCCGTTGTTTTCTTTCCGTTTTTCCACAGTGCTTCTCAAAACAAATGGCAAGTCAATAAATAATTACATTCAAATTACAGTCAGATACCGTGACTGGTATATAAATATCTGCGTCTGAACACGGAGAAGACAACTGGAGCCAGACTGAAAGAAGCAGGATGTAAAGATTCATATAAATAAAATTATAGACCAAAATGGCTCTCATTTGTGGCTTCCTATCATTTAATTCAAATTACAGATAATAAGCGGCACGCCTATTATCTGTAATTTGATGGGATGTTTAAAAGCCTGCTCTCTCTCTAAATGCACTCATTTCTACGAGTGCACAGCGGATACGTCTGCATGCGTTGCTCCAGCTTGAACGAGTTTTACTCAGCGAGGAATGGAAGCCCTCGCTGCACATGTTGGAGTGGGCTTCCTCCCACAGTCCAGAGACACTGTGGAGACACTCGTGCTGCCCCGTGTGTACGTGTGGGTGTGACTGGTATCTGTGGTCTCCAGGGTGTTTCCCTGCATCTGGTCCAGTTGACGTTGCTACAGAGCAAGTTATTAATCCTGGGTTTATTTTCTACATTTACAACAAAATAAAAAAAAAAACTTTTATAAGCTCTTGGGCCTACTTTCATATTTTAATTTGATCAACTTCTGGAGAGAACTGGACCATGCAAACAAAATTAATCCAAAATGGGATTCTTTTTTTTTGGGACATATTTTATGAGACATCGTTTGTTCTTCACTCTGATTGCTTCGCCTTAGGTTTCTGCAAAAGATGAGGATGTTGGGGGAAAAAAGGACTATTTGACACAGAATAATTTACATATATATGCGGGCGTGTGACAATATTTAATTTACAGTGCCAGATACATTTGAGTCTAACAGTTAATATTACTGCAGATGTCTGTGAGGAATCTTCTCAGTTTTAGCTGCTACGTGTCACCATGTACAGCAGTTGTGGTTATAGTTATGTAGACTGTCACATGTTTCTGTGGGTTCAACTCAAAGAAGCCAACAGTAAATTTGAGCTTTTTCCTTAAATACTGAAAACACATGATATAGAGCCAATTTAGGTCTTCAAATAAAGCATGCTTCCCCCAAAAAACCTCACGTTGACTCCAGATAAGTATCGGGTAATCCAAATTTAGACAAGTATCAGTTACAGTAACAATAGTTTATAGAAGTACCTCCTCTATTCATTAATGTATTATTTGTAAATGAACTTGTCAGAGAGGCTTGCTCTTGCTCAAATAGCTACAATGGGACTATATCTCTAGACTCAAAGATCATGTCCATTTTAACTCACCTGTTGACCTCCTGTTAATGTCCATGTAAAGGGAGACAGGCTGTTTCTTTTATGGAGTAGAAGCTATAGCCATTTAGCCCTTTTACCCAAACCTGATATTTTACTCCATCGTAGTATTGTTTACATGATGTGCTTCTCCTACTGTGACGTGCCAATGGAATGGTCCTGCCTGATAGTTACACTAAACTTATTTTGAGTCTGTATGTCCACAACAATCCCCAAACAGATCCCCATCCTAACGATTTTGTATTCGCTACATGTCCAAACGGAAAATTTTTAAGGCCAAATTGAACCAGACTGATGTATTTAGAACATGAAACCCGTAAGATGTTCCCGCTTAGAGGATGTTCCCCCACACCCCTACTGAGGGTTTTATCACTGCCTCTGGTCCATAAGCCCCTGATGTTCCATCTCTCCCCGCCCATGGCTCTCAATGTAAGGCCTCTTTGTCATGTGGATGAACACACATAATCCGGCACTGGCTGTACACTGGGCATAACTGCTCTTGCAACAGATGTCCCCTCCATTCATTCTCCCTGGCAGACCAGACCCTCCTATTCACGTGCAGCTGGACCCTCTCATTAGTTACACTTGAAATGATAATGACATCATGTGTGTGCAGCTGCACCATTTGCATCTGTGCGGCACGCGCCTGAATTTGTGTGACAAAAAGAAAAGGCGGATAGATGGTCACGGATTCCTCCTACAGTATTTACATGCAAACCTCCACCCAGACGTGCAGGTTTTTCTGCTTGTGTGAGTTAATAACAGGGCGAAGACGAATAGAAAATAGATGTGATGTGATGGACCCAAGTCGGAGCCAATGGGGAAGTCCGTGGCCCCGGATTGTTGAGCTGGCAGCTTCAGTGCCGTGATGGGCTGGCGTTCCCTGGGCGGGGCATCTCCCTCTGAGGCTGACTCTTTGATTCCCCACTGGACAAAGTTTCAAAGGTCGGAGGGGGGGGAGTGAATGTGAATGCCAGTATAGGCTCTGTACTGCACTTTGTGCAGAAGAAGATAGGATGATTGGCAAAGTGTGCCGAGAATAGCCAAGTACAAGATTTTATTTCAACTAAACAGATTTTTTTTCTTTTTTAACAAACACAACTCTACCGAGCAAGCAGATACACTTACAGTCATGTCAGCGATAGAACTGGGAAGCATGAGAGCCTATTGGATGATACAAGACTTGGCCAAAAACATGTGATCAAGCAGAGAAGTTACAATGACACTGAATACTAATTGCTGCTCCTTGGATGCCACTCAACTCACACAGCACTGAGTCAGACGTGGCTGAGACATTCATATGCAGTTCTATGAGGTGGAGAGATGGGGGCATCTTTGTTGGGGTGTTTGCACGCTGGAGGGCTGCTGGACTCAAACCATGCTCTGCTCCGCTTTGAGCATCCAAATTCCATTTCCACTCGTTTGTGTGGATTCAGTTTGGTGGCAATTTGTGTCTCTGGTTTAAAAATAATAATACAAATAATAAAAAAAAACAGAGGTGGCAAAACTGTCACTCGAAATTCAACACAGCAGACGCAATACTATAATAAAAAGACATTCCCCTCTAGATTATGAAATGTCTATTTACATCAACCTCGACCTGCTGGTTAATCCCGACAGAAGACATACTCAGTGTAGCTCGTCCAGATTTTGTCCTCGTTCGGGTCATTGCTGGTGTAGGCGCAGGTGCCCGTGGAGCTGCAGGCCACCATGTGGAAGCCCACCTCTGTCAGCTTGTCAAACGCCTGCTCTAGAAAATTATACTTGAGATAGTACCGGGACGTGTATCTCTCCGGGGGCCTGTCCGGGTCCCTGCTCTCGTTCAGCGTGTCCCCGAACACTTCTTTGGCCAGGGCCGTCTTCCCGCACACCGTGATGCGCGCCACCCTCCGGAACTTGGCGTCGGTCTGGATGTCCCTGCCGATGGTGTACGAGCCGCGGTATCCTATCGTGATGTAGCCCGACTTCCTGGAGTCCAGAGACGGGGAGCGCGTGGCCCCGCCGACCGACAGGGCGCGCAAAGTATCTGCGCCGCCCCCGGAGGGTCCGCACTGCTGCGCGCCCTCCTCCGTGTCGCTCTGGCCGATCTCCTCGCTGATCGAGTTGTCCTTACTCACGCGGGGGCTGAGTTGCTTGGCGAGGTCCCGCAGCTGGAAGAAGTCAGCCTCCCTCTGCAGACGACTTTTCTCCGGGAAGTAGTCCGGCAGGACCAAGTTCAGGTCGCGGAGATAGTCTAGGATGTAGCGGAACAAGAAGCCGTCCCTGTCCAAGAAGAAGCGCCCTTTGCTGTCCCTCGCCAACTCCTTGGGGGACTTCTTGCTGAACATGTTCCACAGCAGCGAGTCCGGGACGGCGATGAGAGTTTTGTGCCTGGTGACATACACCTGTCCGCCGACGTTCAGCTCGATGATCTCCGAGAACGGGGAGCCGGAGTCGCCGCAGTTGGGCACTGCGCGCTCCGTGTCGGCCAGTGCCATCTTCTCTGAGCCGCTGCACTGATGTGGGGGCCAGTGGAAACACTGTGCAGCCAGGTGGCAGCGGCTTGTTTATGAAGCCTTGGGTTTACCACGTGCGTGAGTGCGCGTGCGCGATGCGGGGCTCCACTGTAAAATTAGCATTTATCTATAACATGTCCAAAAAAAATGTAAGCAAGCGGGACCTCCCTCCCTCCCTCTCTCTCTCTGTCTCTCTCTCTCTCTTTCTTTGTGTGCGCGCGCGCGTTTGTGTGTGTGTGTGTGTGAGAGAGAAAGAGAGAGAGAGAGAGAAAGAAAGAAAGAGAGAGAGCGAGAGAGAGAGAGAGAGAGAGAGAGCAAACCCGTGCGTAGTCTCCTCCAGCATCACTTGAAGCAAGCGCCCACATCTGATTATGTGTCATTTGTTTTGTTTTTTTCCTGCCCTGTTTGCCATAAATATAAATGCAGCCCACCTCCTGATGATTATTTAATTAATGAAATAAATCACGATGGGATTTTTTTTCTCCATTCTTTACAAATCCCATGTGAACACTCAAAACCAGAAACCGTGCAGATGCCCCGAATTATTCCAGCGCTGAAATCAAGAAATGGTTAGAAAATATGGAAAGAGTGACACCCATTGCAACTCTGATGGAAATGCAGCCGTCTAAAGTAACACACACACACATACACACACACACACACACACACACACACACACACACACACACACACACACACACACAGCCCTTTGAAGTTGTGAGGATGTGTGAAACTGCTCACTCTCAAGGTTTCCAATTCAAATTGGCAGTCCCAAAGTTAGATGAGTAGAAATATTCAGACATACGTGTTTTAATCTCTGAGGAGGACATTGCATCAACTTCTGCATCACATGTATTCTCTGAAGTCTCACATAAGATAAACTGACCCCAACCCTCACCTTAACCTTAAGCTTAATTTAACCCTTACCATTCACTAAAACTCAAATCTTAACCCTTAAAGGGTCTGTGAGCAGGTACATACAGAAGACAAGTTCTCATTGTGAGACGGTGTGGACACAGGGCAGGGATTCTGAAAACTGGGACAAAATAGGTTTTAGATAACAACTTGTCCCTGTACTCCTGCAGTCGCCACGGGGTGCATGTAAAGCTTGACTAATTAACTTACCAAAAACATTTATATTAAAAAATATATCCATGTCTGTGTTGAGGAGGAAACTAAACGCCCACATAAGATTACAAACGGTGTGAAGCTGATTATTCGTACATTTACAATAACTGTAAGACCCCGAGAACCTGAACCGTCCCCGCATACGGTCAGGACGAGATGTTAGAACCATTAAATGAAATAGATAAGTGATTGAAGTGATGAACAACAGTTAGTTTTATTAGACTAAATCAGCTTTTTACCGCTCCAAGTGGCAGTGGTGTGAATGCAAACTTGACCAAACCGACATAAACATTGACAATCAGATTGTATTGAGAGACAAATATAAGAAACAATGCATACTTTCAGAGTAAAAAAAAAAAAAAATCCTAGTTTATAATCAATTCTTAAAATCTATATTTTAACATGATGGGGGGTGTCGATGAAGTCACTACATTTATTTGACACTTAATTAACTCTAAAACAAAACAGGATATGCTGATGTTGTATGATGCAGTAGTGTACCAATAATCTAGCCAGTAGTATACAAAGTGTCCAAACATGGCTCCACATCGACTGCAAAATTAAAATGCTCTCTTAAAATGAGTACTTTCACTTTAGATACTTCAAGTGCATTTGGCCCAGAGTACAGAGTAGTATTTGTTTTACTTGTAATGGTATTTCTATTTTTTCCTGAAGTAAAGGATCTACTTCTTCCACCGCTGAATGTTGGTGAGGGTTGTTGCTCCTGTGTCGACATACACAGTTCAAGGGTTTAAAGCTGTCTTCGCACTAAGTAGCCATCCTCTTGTCGTGGGATTGTCGGTGGAGATTCATTTCCCCGTTCAAAACTTCCCATTGCAAAGAGCTAAATTTCCACCGTCTGTCATCAAAAGACTGGTTGTGAAAGAGAGCAGAGATCTGCCCTGACCGAGTCATTTGACCCAAATAAAGTCATCTTTCCACTTTGGTCATTTTATTCACACAGGGATTAAATACAGCCAATAAAAAAAAAATACATCATGTCTTCACTGTGATTTTTTTTTAATCATGTGATTTCCCTCATAACATGCAGGTCTGTTATTTAGTTGTCATAACCTTTCCGTGTCAAAGACAACCATCATAGGATGTCTACACCACGTCTGGGTCTCGGGTCTCTGAAGCCATTTAGCTGTCCAACATATACAAACCTAGAGGTCGAGGAGATTTGCCAATATCTTTAAAATAAGGAAAAGCAAATGAAAGAAGAGTCCAGTCATTCTGAAAGTTCTCACTTCTCCTCACGGAGGTTTTTAGGTTTTAAGTCACTTTGGAAATTCGGCAGACCAGCCTTCAGACACTGTACTTACCTATAAAAGGAGGCTGCACGTTAATGTTTTGTCACACAAGGACAGTGTTGAGAGACAACAATGCTACGCAAGGTATAACTGATGTTTTTAGGTTACATTTTCTCAACATTTCACTATTTGAGATTAAATATAGGCACATTTTGGAGAGGTTTTTTTGGGGGGCGGGGGAGGGGGGGGGGGTTAAAGAGTCACTAGATGCTGCATATTTGAACTTCTTTGCCTGGTTTGACCCTTCACAACTGCACCGTCTCTGTGGAGGTTTGCTTCTGACTGGCCCTGTTTCACCTCTCCAGGGTATTACAGGGAGCTTTGGAGCTGCTATCCATGGCCTCAACACCCCCCAGCTGACAGATGGTGTGATTAACAGGAGCAAAAGGATGATGCTGGACACCCTGGGTGTCGGGCTGATAGGAACCAGGACAGCTGTCTTCAACAAGGCTCTCGCATACAGCCAGGTACGGAGAGGTGCCTCACTGATCAACTACACCCACTAAAATATGGCTCGTGACAACACCATATATAAAAGAAGTAAATATTTAATGACAGATTTGGTCTTCACTCAAGTAGGATTGAAAACACCTTTAATTGTAAATATGTTTTAGGAATATCTGTCACCCTGTGATCCTCTTCATATCTTTTGGCCTCATCACAAGTCGTCTGTGTCAATCAGAAACTAAAATACTAAGCTACTGAATATTTTACAGCTGACAAGTGTCTACTGTTTCCCGTGATTCATTTATGTTCTATGAGATATTGTCATCATAAATCTGCTCCCTGTGCTTCTGCTATTTGTTGATATGATCCCTTTTAGGTTTATTTATGTATTCATGATTGATTGTGTTGGAACGTCTCTTCCGAGCTCCACATGACCGCACACTTGTCCTCATGTTGCCGTCTGATTGCAGTTGCTCCGGTCCGACGAGAGGAGCAGCATTTGGGGTAAATCGGAGCTAACTCTCCCTCCTCACTACGCTGCATTCGTCAATGGCGTCGCGGTAAACTCGCTCAAATGAATGCACCCTGATGGACGGAGAACAGAAGCATGACGCGGTGGTTTGGTCTCTGACTCTCTCCGTCTCATTGTCCCGAGATAGGTTCACTCCATGGACTTCGACGACACCTGGCACCCCGCGACTCATCCCTCTGGAGCGGTGCTGCCCGCCCTGCTGGCCCTGGCACAGACTCTGCCCCGACAGCCCTCCGGTCTGGACCTGCTGCTGGCCTTCAACGTCGGTATCGAGGTGCAGGGCAGACTCATGAGGTTCTCCACTGAGGCCTACAACATCCCTGAGAGGTGAGAGGTCATCAGACTCTTTGAGCTGGATGTGCAAATGTTCTGTCCAACTGTAACTTCATGTGCACTGGAAGTATTTGAGGGATAAAAGGGTTGATTCACCCAAATTACAGAAAGGTACAACACCTTCCTCGAGTGGTGTCTGTCCATATTATATTGTAATATTATAAAAATTGTGAATGGATGTTAGTTTGTGGAAGCAAACATTCCAGAGAAACATCCCTCTCCCCACCTTGACAAGCCATAAACCTCACTGTGGGACGGTGGTCATGAAGGATATTTCTCCAGTCCGGAGCATGACGTTTTTCAATTATAATTTTTAATGCGGCTATGCTTTGAGCAACACAAACAGTGCAAGCAGAAATATCACAGACAGATAGATCCCAAGTCTCAAAACCTGGTGAAAAAAGGGGAGACATTTTTATTTTTTTTCAACAGCAGTTCATATAGGGCTCCAAAAAAACAAATATATTTTCACTATGAATTAATCTGCTGAATATTTTCTTTATTAATCAACTGATCATTTGTCTTAAACCCTGCTTGTTTTGTCAGACCAACGGTCTAAATCCCAATGATCTTCAATTAATTATCACATAACGAGTAGATGTTTGGTATTTATGATTGAAATATTTACTTTGTCAATGAACTATTTGTTTCGTCGACTTATGATTTCACTCTGATCTTTCCATTCCGTATTGAAGTCAAATAGAGCCTAATATTTCAGTCCTCTACCCCACCCCTCCCAGATTCCACCCCCCCAGCGTCGTCGGGGTGATGGGTAGCGCTGCAGCCTCAGCCAAGCTCCTGGGTCTGTCCCCTGCACAGTGCGCTCACGCCCTGGCCATCGCAGCCTCCTCAGCTGGGGCTCCCCTGGCCAACGCCGCCACGCCAACCAAACCTCTGCACGTAGGGAACGCTGCGCGGAGAGGCCTGGAGGCCGCCCAGCTGGCCCGGCTGGGACTGGAGGGGAACCCGGCCATCCTGGATATGAACTGCGGGTTCGGGGTTTACTACAAGGACTACAGTCCGTCGCCGATGGCAGTGTCGGCCTCCGCTGACTTTAAATGGATCCTGGAAGACCAGGACGTGGCCTTCAAGCGCATCCCCGCTCACCTGGGGATGCACTGGGTGGTGGATGCGGCTCTGGCAGCACGCGCGAAGCTTCAAAACACAGCCGGGAACTTTGACCTCAGCCAGATCCGGCAGGTGACCCTCAGAGTGCCTCCATCCAAGTACGTCGACTGCCCCTTTCCCGCCACGGAGCACCAAGCCAGGCACTCGTTCCAGTTCAACGCCTCCTCCGCCCTGCTGGACAACAAGGTGACGGTGTCCTCCTTCAGCGGAGCTCAGATTAACCGGCCCGCTCTGAAGGAGCTCCTGTCCAAAGTGGAGGTGGAGACCCCCAAAGACAACCCACCCAGCTTCGACAAGATGTACTGTGAGGTGGAGATAGAAACGGAGCGGGGGCAGAGGCACGTAGCCAGGTGCGATACCTTTTACGGCCACTGGAGGAAGCCACTGAGTCAGGAGGACCTGGAGGACAAGTTCAGCTCTAATGCGTCCTCAGTGCTGTGCGAGGAGGGGGTGGAGGGCGTGATCGACGTGGTGAGGAACATGGAGAGGATGAGGGAATGCTCCATCCTAAGTTCATACCTGAGAATGACGAGCGGTCAAGAGGAGCAGCTATACAGCACACGGAGTTTGTGATACAGATTATACATCTGTGAGAAGACATTTGATTATTATTTATTTTTGACGTTTCTACAACAATCACACTGTAAATGTTTTATATTCAGCATTTTCTTCCGATGGGAGTGAGAAATAAAGAGCGCTGAGAAAGTGAACTTTGAAAATTTTATTGCATTTTAATGTATTTATTTTGTGTACAATACCATAGCTGCTGTTGGTTTTACTACAAAGCTGATGAGCATTGCCAACACGATACTGATCCACTTCATCAGAACATACACCGGTAAGCTTGACTCAGAGATTTAAATAAAACCAGACCATGTGGTGCACATCACTACTACAAACATGTACCTGGAAGTGCTTTGATCAAGGGGTTAAGAGAGCGCTCTCTGTTCAGCCCCCCATTCTCTTCTTCATTGGTACAATCAAGCACGTTTCAGCACCTCCTGCACCATCGCCCCGATGCCATCGAACACCTCGTGTATTGGAGCGTTGCACATGAACGCGGCGGTGGTGACCAGCTTGTTCTTCTCGTCCACGTGGCTGTCGCCGACGCCCTTACTCACGTGCTTGCAGCCCAGCTGGCTGATGGCCGCCGCGGTGTCAGCCGTGTCGGGGTACCTGAGAGGGGGGAGGGGGAGGGGTAGGGGGAGAGAGAGAGAGAGAGAGAGGCTTAGGGGGAGCCAAATGTTCCATTTGTCACAAACACGAGCAGTACGGGTAGTTCAAAGACGACATGTTTACAGCTGTTTCTGGAATCAATCTGGTTTTAGTTACTTATTTTTTGTGACATTGCAATGTTCCCAGATCATAACGATTCATTTGAAGCAAACAAGACTAATGCAATAAACCAAAATAATCCAGCATATTAGCATTGCACTACAAAAACAGTCAGAATCATGATGGACAGTTAAAAAAATATATATTTAAATCGACGCAGCAGAATCATAGATATCGTTGTTTTTTTTTATTCCACACATCCTTCTTCCTCGTCAAAACCTAGCGCCTACATCACCCACAATGCAATGTGCTTTATACTAGTAGCAGCTGATGTAGCGTGGAGCAGCTATCCTCAAGCAGAGAGGAGGAAGTCTGGTGAGCTCATCTCTTTCTAAAACACCACAAGCCCAGTGTTGGGTTTCATTTTCAAACTTGTAGTCTCAAGCAACCAACTGATGCCGACTCAAGTGATGTCACTCGAGGCAATTTATCAGCCTGCACACAGCTCCCCTGTGGAGCCACAAAAGCCTTTCTATGCGACTGATGCCACGCATGCAGCGGTATTGTGTGAAGTGACAGGAGTTCCCCCTTTAAGGCAGAGCTCGTCTGCTCGCCTAAGTTGAGACTCACTTGTCGTCCTTCTCGATGCCGACGGTGACCTCGCAGCCGGGGAACACCTTGGCAGCCAGGACGGGCGAGATGCAGCAGAGGCCGATGGGCTTCCCCTCGCCGTGGAACGCCTGCAGCGCCGCCTTCACCTCCTCATTCACAGAGCAGTCCTTCCCCTGCACGGCCCACGTGCACAGGTTCTTCGCCGCCCCGAAACCGCCTACGAGACGTTGCAAAAAGTTTCATTATTCCAGCCGTTTAAAACACTCTGTGGAGAAAACTTTTATTTGTCAGGAATATTATTGGTTAAAAACGGCCACCAAATACCAGGGGTTTACACAATATTTCATCACACCGGGTGCCTCGAGAACTGTTTCCAGTGTGTTTGACTGAATCTACAAAGCGGGTCACAAAGAGAACAGGGGGAGATCGAACCCGGGAATATGACGGCGTCGTGGTCTTTGGCGCTGAGCTTCGCCAGGTCCTGGATGTTTCCGCGGGCCAGTCTCGCGCTCTCCACCAACACGTTGCGCTTCTCCTCGGACGGCTCGCCCTTCAGGTGATTCACTACGTGCATCTGGTCAATGTTGGGGGCGAACATGTTGACCTGGAGCAGATAGAGCAGCGGTCAAAGATGAGGCAAAAGCATCGGACATTAGGACAGCAACTAAAGGTTGTTTAGCTGATGGGACTTTATTCAAAATACTAATTCATACATCAAATTGATAAAAATTAACTAAATTATAATATAATTTTTTTTAAAACACCCATCACAAGTTCCTGAAATCCAAATGATGTTCACTTTGTGCTTCTTTTGTGAAGCCTCTAGAATAATTAGTAATTATTCATATGAATTATTACTGGTGGTTTTGTCCTCCGTCACAGGACTCAGATTAAGAAGGGAGCTCTTTACAGCAAGTACTGTCTGGACTAAAGGAGGAGCAATTAAAGTGACCAGTCAGTCATTAAAATGCACATATGTGGGCACGTGAGTATTGTTTAATGTGTTACTGAGTTAATCTGAGACTGAGTGCATCAAACAATGTGGAGGGCAGTTTGACCTATTTGACCTGATCACGAAGCCTGCAGGGTATTCAACCACACACTGAAAACCACCTCCACGCACCTCCATCTCTCTTTGCATCAGACTCACTGGAACCTGCTGATAATAAGGTCATGCGTGGATCTCACACACTTCCGGCGGAAGCCGCCCGCCTCTCTCACAAACAAAAACTCTACAACATCGGTGTCAAACCTACACTCGCACCTCCTCTGCTCAGGTGGACCAAAACAGCGGACGCCTCGTGGACCTCGCTGCCATCATAAACCCCGCAGCCCGCCAACACCACCGCCACGCGCTTCCCCATCTGTGTGACGTAGCAGCTGGTAGTTACTGTCTGAAAGGTCCGGAGCGTCAGCAGGTCGCGACCACAGTGGCGCAGCAGGGTGAGCATGGCGGAATGTCAGACAGGACGAGCACCCTCCCCTTCTACGTCTCCTTCTTCTGCAACCCTCAGCGGTTTCTCTGCGCTGCAGCGCCACCTGGTGTCTGAGCCGGAGCGCTGCTGCTGCTGCCTGAAGGGAGAGGACGCTGAACGCACATCAAATAGAGGTTAGACCTCTTTCTTTCTTCTTCTTCTTCTTCTTCTTCTACGTTTCCTCTTCACTTAGTTCCATTCACATGTGCCTAATCTCAGTCGCTGTTGATTTTCTGAATTCTGTTCTCTGTCAAATAAATTCTCAATTCATTTAAGAAAATCAATTTAAAAAGAGATAATTTAAATGAATTTACATGAAATTATGCCATTGAAAACTATTTGCACGGAGAAGGTAGTTATCTTTGTTGATTCCATTTCATATATATTTATTATTGCGGCTTTAAATCTTATATATTTATTATATCATATAATTTATATTATATTATATTTATATTATATATTTCAAATTCTTTAATTACCATTTATATTTACAACTGGGCCCAAGGACTGTAATAGTACCACTGCAAAATAATAATAATAATAATAATAATTCAAATATTAATATTATTAAAATTATGAATGAATTATATATATATATATATATATATATAATAAATAATAATGGTTATTAATAATAATAATAATTTTATTATTATTATTAGAACAAAACACTACAAATAAAATGCATAGACAGAAATAACGTAATAAGACACAACATGATATTTAATATTTGTACATACTGTAGTAAGTTGTAATTGGTTTAAAACAATTATTTAACTGGATACTGATTTATTTATTTGGATATGTATTTCATCATATGTATTTAGACTTTTCATTCTAAATTAAATTATAAATAATACTTTTTTGTGTCAAAAATGTATTAAAAAGAGACAAAAAACAATTAGCTTTTTTTCCACATTGTGTTCAAAGTTGCATTCACGTGAATAACTGCTGTCATGTGATTTCGTAGCAACAACAAAACCACGTGACTAGGGATGAGGAAGTCCACCCGGAGGGGAGGAGCACGGGAGCGCTGTCCCCGCAGCTTCTTCTTCTTCTCTTTCCTCCTCTTCCTCCGCCAGGGCTCGAGGCTCTAACATGACTCCCGCGGAGGCTCTCCTGCGGCTGAACCTGCTCCTGGTCCTTCCGGTAGCCGCTCAGGTGACTGACGACGGACAGCAGCAGTGGCCCGTTCCCTACAGGTACCGAGACCGTCTCCTCCCCATGCTGGTTCCGCTCTGTAACATCACGTGACAGTCAGGATAAAGCTCCTGTTGGGACAAACTCTCCGATCCACCGAGTCTTAAAACACGAGTATTGATTATTGATAGTGATATCAGGTCCAAAGGTGGACGTTTAGCGCGGAGGGAGGCCGGTTTACGAAGTTACGTCTGGTGCGTTCACGTGACTTTGGGAACTTCGGAATTAGGAGCACCTGATATGAGCGCGTGAGAAATCCAATTTAAGTGTTGTGTTATACAATGCGTTTTGAACTCCGTCAGTGGTGGAAAGTAACTAAGTATATTTACTCAACAACTGCCATTTTGACGCACTTGTACTTTACTTGAGTTTTTTTCTTCTCTACTTTCTGCTACTTTATACTCAACTACATTTCAGAGGCAAATATACGTTTTACCCCTTTACGTTAATTTAATAACCCAGTTGCTAGTTGTTTTCCAGATTCAGGTTAATAATACAATATGTAATATTGTACGGCTGCAATAGTACGTGACGTAATGCAGCAATAATCCCCACCGACAGACGGTTCGATCGTCGCCCCGCGGTGGACCCCTACTGCGAGGCTCTCTACCCGTTCTGCCCCACCGGGGACCGGGACGGACGGGTCCCCTACATGAGAGACAGCGACGTCATTTCCGTCTACCGACTGCAAACACCCGTGTGGGAGTTCAAGTATGGAGATTTGTTGGGGAAAATTGTAAGTCCACGGAATCCAGACGCTGGTACAAACCACATTGAGGTCGGGGTCTAGAAACTGGTCTAGAAATGCATAAAACAACAAGGTAATGCTGGTAAAGAGACAGAGTCTTTCTAAAGTAAAATAAAGTCTGAATGACTCATTTTAACTCGGATGTCTTTAGTTTACAATAAAATATGTTTTGGTTTAGAATAAAATTTCAAAAACAATTGATGTTTTACTTTTTTTTGTCTCAAGGAGATTGATTGAGCTCACAAATCAAATGTCAGTTGAAATGAGTTGAGTGGCATGACTAATACAGCCTCACAGCTGTAATCTTATGAACATTAAAATGAGTCATGTAAATATTTTGTTTTGGTTTGACTTAGTTTAATTACATAAAGTAAATTTCCCCCCTGTGTCAGTTAATATAACTGATAAAATGCAGATTTTGCCAGGGGAAATTAATTGTGTAAAAACTAAGAGTGGCCTCCCCTAAAAGCATCATTGTTAGATGAGCACAGGTTTTCTCTGAAGTTGAGATGAAGACACTACTGTGCTGCTGCAGATGTTCTCTGACACAGACGACAGTCAGGCTGTTAAAGTGGAAGTGCAACGTGCAACTTTATTCATAGATGCACAGCTGCACATGTCTACCCACAAAACGGAGAGCCGATGTCATGCTTCTGCTCGGTTCACAGCACATCATGCACGATGCCGTTGGGTTCAGCAGTCGGGATTCAGGGGCCAACTTCACCATGGAGTGGTACGAGCTGTTCCAGCTGGGGAACTGCACCTTCCCTCACGTCAGGCCCGAGCTGTTCGCTCCTTTCTGGTGCAACCAGGGAGCCGCCTGCTTCTTTGAGGGGATCGACGACTTACACTGGTCACAAAACGGCACCTTGGAGAAAATCGGAGAACTCGCAGGTAAGATGTGTCGTCTTAGAGGCCAAAAGAAAATCTAAATACCATGTTTCAATTAGTTTGGAACCTATGCTCTGGCGTCTGACAACGTTGACAGATGAAGCTGGTGATAAACTAAGTTTTTATCGTTGTCAATAAATCCCACGTTGTCCTAAAACTACTCAAACTGCTTTATTAAACGCAGTGGCACTTGGACATGTCCTTTCGTTATTTGGCAGTTTGATTTGAGTCCGTCATGTAAAAACTCACCAGTACACCAAATGTGTATAAATCCGCAGTTGAAAATAGTCCCCATGAAATGCACTGTTTACTCCCATCTGAGTAAGTTTTGTTAAAAACTAGTGCCCAGCTGTTGTAGCAAATTACTTTAGCCTTTTTTGAATTTATTTTTTACGTAACAATATTTGATAGCCATTTTTAAACATCTACATCTTTATTAGGATCAAATGGGCCTAGGTCAGAGTACCATCGAGGGGGTAGTGAGGTCAGAGGGTATTGAGAGATCGAGTAACACATTGTTGGTTTTGGTCTTTTCATGGGACTTATTGAAATTAAGAAAATAATAGAAATAAATGTGTTGTATTAGCCCAATTCTTTTCTAACCATTGAATAATGGCTGCCAATATCAGAATTAATCTGCATAAAAATGGTATACCTGCCGGCAGCCACAAGAATCCTATTACTTTGTACGCAGATGATGTTCTTTTATATTTGAATGATCTTTCTGTCTGTTCCACCTCTTTTGGAATATGGAAAATTGTTCTACAGCCAAGTCAGACATTTGAATGAATGTTTTGCATTATAGAATTAAAATCTGTCCGCTTTTTGGAGCTAAGTGGTCTCACACCGAGGCGGTCGTTGGTTTGACTGCATTTCATTGGCGTCAGGTGGTTCTGTTTTCCAAGAAACAGCCCAAAACATGCGGTTCAGGTGGGGTGACCTTTTTTCCGCATTGCATTCTGGTAACAGCTAGAACACCTTCCTTGGCCCAGAAATAAACTGCTTAGATGTATGAACGTATTCCCAAAATGCTGCTCTGTCACCATGATGTTTTCATCATCATCATCAGTTTTGTGACTTATGTAAGCTTCTTTGTCATTTTTACACCCTCCCTTTGTTGGACTTCCTGCTTGGCGTTTCTGGTATTAAAATAGTTTGTCTTTCTCTGTTCAGGGAGCCAGTTCAATGACATGGCCCAGTGGGTCCAAGACGACAACAACACGGGGATCTACTACGAGACGTGGACAGTCCGCTCCGACCGCGGCCCCAACGCCAGCGTGTGGTTCGAGTCTTACGACTGCTCCCAGTTCGTCCACCGCACGTACAGGAAACTGACCGAGCTGGGATCCAAGCTATCCAGCAGATCCCAGACCAACTACACCAAGATCTACCTGTACAGCGGAGAGCCCACCTACCTCGGCAACGACAGCGCCATATTCGGGCAGCCGGCTCTGAAGAATCTGGCCGTGGACATCCGGAGGTTCTACCACACGTTCAGGCCGCACCAGTCGTTCGCCGACTTCGCCGTCAGCCTGTTGGAGGCTTATGAAAAGGTGGTGATGGAGAAGAGCTTCTACCTTTACTACAACTTTGAGTACTGGCATCTGCCGATGAAGCCTCCCTATGTGCAGATTACCTATGAAGAGGTGCCTTTGCCTTAACGTCAAACTGACTGTTTTTATGCAAATTATTATTTTCATTAATGGCCTGGTTTTTTAAAAAAGAATTTTATAAATTGACTCCAAAAGCCAAAAATAGTAACAAGAAACAGAAAAAGGTGGCAAAAATCTTCATGTTGAAGAATTTGAAAAGTTGCTGTTGCTCAAAGTATCCATGAGGCATTTCATTACTCGTATTAACATTTACAAAGCTATTTGTTTTTGACATATTAAATTGTTCCATTTTTCCGCTTGCAGTCGTCTTCTTCCCCGCCTTTGTTGGTGCATTTTGAGTGCTCAGAAAACCATGGAAATTTGAATATCTACAACTCCATGACAACTGGGCAAACTGAAGATCATGCGATATGATCAAAAGTTCAGAACAGCTACTAAATAGACCTTGTGGTGAGATTTTCTTTTAAACGGTTTTAAAGTGTGGAGTCTAAATCGATCAAATGTCTTAGAGTAGGAAATATGCACAGCGTCATTCTATGTGTGAGATGGGCTAAGAGGCGCACCACATCAGCTCATCATTCACATTTGTACAAGTCTATAGTTTGTGTATATTTTTCTTTTCATATTTGCTTTGAATATTTTTTACTTGTCAATCTTTTTTTCCCCCCAATTGCCCCATTTCATGAGTCTACTTGTGCATTTAATTTAACTAATTACAATGGCTGCAGTGTTTGGAAAATAATAAAACAGATGCAAAGAGTACATTCACAATGTTTTTATTGTCAGTATAAGAGCACGTGTCTAAAACAATAATGTTAATTTCAAGACAGTTGACCAGTTAAGCAAAGTAGACCAAGCATTTGCCGTACAGAAGCAAAACTACGAGGACAGCGTGGTCGACACCAGTGGACCCCCAACACGACTCACTGGAGGACCAGAGGACCCCCAATACACGACTCACTGGAGGACCAGAGGACCCCCAATACACGACTCACTGGAGGACCAGAGGACCCCCAATACACGACTCACTGGAGGACCAGAGGACCCCCAACACGACTCACTGGAGGACCAGAGGACCCCCACCACGACTCACTGGAGGACCAGAGGACCCCCAATACACGACTCACTGGAGGACCAGAGGACCCCCAACACACGACTCACTGGAGGACCAGAGGACCCCCAACACGACTCACTGGAGGACCAGTGGACCCCCAACACGACTCACTGGAGGACTCTCTGAACAAAAGAGGGTCAAACGATAACAGACGAGGCATCTTAACGCTGCGCTTCATCCGGATGCAAATGAAACACGTTTAACGCGTCCAACTGACATTTCCAGTAAAAGCCGATAAAGAACAACAGGGTAAAGTGATTAAAAACCAGCACAGAATTGAAACACGACACCTTCACTTTTAGAGCCGCCGTCGTGGCAGCCGTTTAACACACTGCACAAATTCTGAAAAAGAAGTGCGGAGATATGCGGCTGCAGCGGGGAGCCGCTAACGACCACGAGCACAGGCGGTCAGCGACGAGCGACTCCTCTGTGGTCTACGTCACTGTTTTGGTAACACGAAATACTACACGGAGATAAAAGGAATGGAGTCTGGCAGAAAAGCTAGATCAAAGCCGGGGTTATGTACAGCTCTATTGACATGCTAGCGTTGTCCACTTGCTGATAGCGTGTTCAACTTTTTATGAAAATACATGTTTTGTCAAATTCTCTCTCTTCATGTGTTAGATTGAGACTCCAGCCAGCAGTTTCTTTATTTGGTTGACCTACAGGTTTCTGCAGAGTTCTACAACATTTAAGTTGAGCTTTTTCCTAAAGCCAGAGTCAAAGTAAGTGCAGGATTCACAGAGAGAAAGCCATGCTAATCGGCACTACTTTCTTTTCCTGAAATTCAAACAGGTGTGGAGCAACTTTATTTACTGCCATCGTCCTGCTGGAAGATGAATCCTCTTTCAGACCAGAACAATGGCATGGTTTGATTCACTCACTGTTTTGGATTTAAATCACTTGCTAAAATCTCCCGTGTGCTGAGAAATGATTTAAAGCTTGTGGCAGTGGACTCAAAACCTTTAGACCACCCACATGCAACAACAACAAAAAGAAAACAAACTACTCTTGCTGCTGGTCTGCTTGCTGGTTCTCGTGATTGCTTCTTCGCATTGCCGAAAAACCCAACGTAATTCCAAAAACAGGATCCATATCAATGAATTGCACAGCTTATCTTCTCCTAGTGTATGTGCTACAGTATGAAAAATATCCATCTAGCAAAGGATAACTCACACTCTGGTTTGTATAAAAGACACCAGCCGTTGGTTAAGGAAACTTCAAACCCTGACAGAGGGACAAATAAAGAAATAGGTATATTTCTAGTCATAATAATCAAACACACAGCGTTTTTTATACAGATGCATTTGTCTTCCTTATTAAAAAGGTAAAGTCTCATCTGACTTGCAAAATCTCTTTCGACTGAAATGAATGGGTGCTTTGGACAGGAACGTCTGTAAAGACGGAGTTTTTGATGAAAAGATGGACACCGCTTTCCCTCCTGCATGCAGCGTGGTGACACGGAGCATGTGTGGGCTAACAGGAGGGCAGATACAACACACGAGTTAAGGTTTACAGGTAAATAGCAGAAGGTACAAATGAGACCTATTTAGGGAAAAGTAGGAATTCAATGACCCGAGAGACACAAAGGGTTAAGTCGAGCTAATCGCCACAGACACACATCTGTTGGAACTATTACGAAGCAATCTCACCCTTTTCTACCTCCAAATTCAGACAATTGTGTGTCATCTATATTTACATATAATTATTTCTCTTCTTAATAATTATGGCTTTATTACTTTCATACACTGCCCTTGGTATCTGACTCAACAGAACCCCGGAACAGCGTAAAATAATCATCAGAATTTGTGTCCAACTCATACAAGTTGGAGCATTATAAAGATTGTTTCCTTGCTTTTGGTAGGGCATCATTTTGGTATTCATGTAAGGTGCTTAGGAACTCTGTCTGGACAGAAACCTTTCTTTAAAACAAAACCAGGAAAAGTATTAGTCAAGCCAACTGATGCAGGAAAGAAAACTAAATCTGAATAATTTGGAAAAAAATGCACGACTGCAATCAGAACTGCACACATTCACGTCACAAAGACAGAGAGAGACACACACACACGTTTCTCCCCTGGCCAACTTCGAACATTTGCAACAATCATATTTTCTTTTTCGGTGCGTGATAAGTGCTCGGGGCGCAGAGGATAAGTAAGACGTTGTCCACGCTGCTGCTGCTCTTCATGATTAAATTAGTTTAAAACGGAGGCGTAGGACCTTTCACAAAATTAAGTGAACCCCCCTTGAAACACCTGAACAAACGCCTTCTGTCACATACAATGGACAAACAACATTGCAGCCGTTTTGGAAACCTCTAATGCCATATTTTGTTAAGAATGTAGAGCTGCTATCTCCGACTGGAATTAAGTAGGCCGAGTGGTAATGTAACAACATGCAATTGTGCACCTAATCTTCCCAAATCTCTATTGCGCACACGCACACACACACACACACACACACACACACACACACACACACACACACACACACACACACACACACACACACACACACACACACACACACACACACACACACACACACACACACACACACACACACACACACACAGGAGCCAGCCCGGTGAGTCCCCGCTCCAGATTAAGCAAAGCGGGATTCCACAGTCTATTTTGAAGCTAACGGGCAGAGGTTTCTGTGGTGATGGCATGACGTGATAACATTGTATAGCAGTCAGGTGCAACATTACCTCTCTGCCCTGCACTCCACGCAGGAGTTCTGCTAGTGTACACTCTCCACGTTGGCACCAAAACATTCCACTACGGCTG
This sequence comes from Ophiodon elongatus, assembly GCA_016806645.1. Lineage (NCBI taxonomy): Eukaryota > Metazoa > Chordata > Actinopteri > Perciformes > Hexagrammidae > Ophiodon > Ophiodon elongatus. The sequence goes on from JACSYO010002006.1 coordinate 1,551,010, forward strand.
AGCGTTTAAAGGCTTTTCTATGCAAACACAGAGGACATGAATGTTCCACACCACAAGCTAGACGTACTGTGGGCCTCTTTGGCTTCACTTTACCAGGTCGGCATCATGTCTGGGAACCAGACCCGGCCCAGGTGCTTCGAGACCTCCCAGTGGATCTCATCCAGGGAGTATTTGTGGTCTGGAATCAGCACCTCCTCCATGATGGACAGCTGGGAGAGCCTCCGGCCACACATCTTGACGAACTCCACGAACGCGCTGCAGGAGACCTCGCACTCGCCCAGGCCGATGGCCGACAGCTGGGTGCAGTGCTTGGCGATGCGGATCAGCTCCTCATCCAGAGGACGCAGGCCGTTGGCGCACACCACCAGCTCCACCAGACGGGGGCAGTGAAGGCCCACGCGACCCAGGACCTCCTTGCTGACCGAGCGACCGAAGTAGAGGTGCGTGACCGGGACCTCCTCGTTGAAGAAAGGGCCGAACTCGTCCTCGTAGAGGAAGAAGTACATGACCAGGTTGAACTTGGGCGAGTGGCGCACCATGGCGTCCCAGCTGCTCTTCTTGATGGTGTGGAAATGCTGGCCGGCGTTCTCGCTCACCACGTCGATGCGCAAATGTTCTAGGTGGACGTGTTTCTCCGAGGAGAGGGCCAGCAGGAGTTCGTCACTCAGGAGGTGGTAGTTTAGAGCCAGCTCTCTCAGGCCGTGACACTGGTCTGCCACACACAGGATCCCTGTGCATAAGGACAGAATGATCTTTGTAAATCCATGAAATCCAGTTATTACATTTCTAAGACGGGGTGACAAATATTGCTCCTAAGCAATACAGATGTCGACTATATTTGCCAGACAAGTTGCAGCTGAATCGGCAGTCATGATCATGGCTGAACAATTAAAACGGTTTCCAGGAAAAGAGGTAGAAACAGGATACAGTTATCATGCGACATCTGCCTCATGAAATCACAACATCGTGTGAGGGCAAGACAAGAAAATTACAGGCTCTAAAATAAGACACCGGATTGGATTCTAAAAAAAAAAAAAAGAGCTTAAGGGCGTGTGACTCAGAGGAAATCAAAAACACATGACATGAAAGTGCAACATAGACATGCCTTAGAAATAAAACTAGAGGAAAAACAAACGGACAAACACGCGATCAGGCCGCTTCCTCTCAGCTTCAGCACCGAAGCAGCTCCTGGAGTCTCGGCGCCCACCGTACCTGCTGGGGAGACGTGAGGGCAGCTGCTCATCTTCAGCAGTTTCAGGGTGTCACTGTTGTTGGCCACCAGGACCTTCAGAGACGGATCGTCCACCGGCGTGTCATCGATCTTCAGCGAAGACAGCGATTTGGAGTTGACAAACACCACAGTCAGGGCTGAGATGAAGTGAGACTGTGGAAGGAAAAAAAGAGAAGGAGTTATAATATACGGTCAGAGCCTGACTGCACCTTATAGAAGAGACAACCGAGATGGCAGGTCGCAGCTTTTGGGTGAGCTTATTTGAATCAAGTATATTTGGATTGATGGTGACCCATATGTATATTGAATTCATTTTTGGTCAGTCACACAGAAACACGCAAATATTACAAAGGATGTTAGTAAAAACGAAGTGGCTCAGATTCACTAATAATACAGTTTATAGTTGTCAATAATAGACTGATATTAATACATTGAGATGAATAAATCTAGAACATTTCCAAATGAAGTACATAGAAGTTTAGAATCCAATGACTCTTTTAGCTTTTACAAGCCTGTCCAGACTGGACTGTTGATCCAATGTGGCCAACAAGTTAAAGAAGAAGTGCTACAAGGTTTTGCGTCCCTTGTGAGGGTCCACTTGCTGTAGCACCATTTGCCTCCTCGGGTTTGGGAAACAACTACGAACTGACGTCTTGAGCTTTACGTCATCGCACCTCAAGTATGAGAACTACAGAATGCACGATCCATGTATAATTAACTGTACCTGGATTGTAGACTGTACATGTGTGTGTATGAAAGTTTCAAATTCCAATGAGGATAATGCCACGAGTCACGACGCACACAATTTATAGTTCATAGAAGAAAAAAATATCACAGTGCCCTAAGAGAGACAAAACAAAAATATCATCCTGTGGCCTTCAGAGCAATGACGTCCTTGTCCTTGGCCATGCTTGATATGGACTCTGCTTTTCAGCCTCAGATAAGAAGAGAATGGATAAACTATCCTGTCAACCAACTATTACCCCGCTCAGCCACAGCTCTTAGGAACAGCATTAAAAGGCATAAGGGATATATGATGAAATAAAATCGTCAACTATAACGGAAAGCGCTCTTTTGATTTGCCTTATAAATCTGTCCCAGACCCTTTGGGCTCCTGCTAATTGTACCTTTGGAACCTCCATGAAACTGGGCCTGGCTGTAGAAATGAGCCCCAAGGTCTTCAGTGAGCAATTCACCAACTGTGAGAGGATGTCGCATGCTGCTTCTGCAGACTCTGTACTGCTGTCCACCTGGCAGGTGCAAACAAACATTGGACGTCACTTCAGAAACATTAAAAACCAACATGTTTTTTTTAAACCCGCCCGGTGCTGGCGAATTGTAAAACACAGAATCAGGACGCATATTTCAACACAGACACCACAGCTTTTCCCCCCTTACCTTGAAGCTGACATACTGCAGGTGGTTGGAGTGCCTCTTTATGATCTGCTTGATGAGGTCCGGGTGCGTGGCTTTCAGGTAAGAGCTCGCTGGCTGGTTCAGCTCAAACTCAAAGCATCTCCACAGCTCGGGCATGTGGAAAGCCTGGTTCCACCGGCGGCACACCTGAGAGGCATACGCCCGATCCAGCAGCAGAAGGTACTGGAAGACGTGCAGCAGGAGCTCCTGAGGCAGTCGCGCCCAGTCACTCTCTGGTGTCTCACTGGCCGCCGCCTCCTCCTCGGACTCCTCGCTCGTCTGCGTCCGCACCTTCTTGCAAGCCTCCGATAAGCTGTCACTGGAGGAGCTGTTGCCGTCCTCCTCTCCTCCTTTGATCCGCTTCATCCTGTAACATTGAGGTGACAGGTCGGTTATAGTCCCAAAAACACAGACATGTTCAACTGCCACACAGAAATAATATCGATTACCTAATAAGTCCATCCAGTTTACCCCCAACTGATGTGAAAGTAGACCCAAACAGTCACTTTGTTGAGGGTTGCCTGGTCCAAGCACCAGTCCTCACTGTAGAATGTGCCTCTGGTGGGTGCGGAGTTACAGAATTGCTTGATTGATCCTCCCTCCTTGATAGATGTACTCACTAGTACATTTGAATGTACGTGGATGTCTGTGCTATTTCTTAATGTAATACACTGCTACATCATCAAGTGTAACGTTATTAGAACACTTCCTAGAATAGTTTACGTTATTATTCTTGTTTTCATTGTGTTTTTTTATGAGTTTATCCCGGTTTGGTCGTGAGTATGTGCATTTTAAAACGTGTTCTATTCTCTCAATATAAAATACCGTTGTTAAGTCACACACCGAGACTTATACCTGTCGTTACGTCGCGTTATATCAGACGCAACGTGCCTGTATTACAGCTTGGTGTTGGGCTATACCATTACGCTGAAGCAGGTCCCGCTCGTTGTAGCCGTCAATACATAACGTTAGCTAGTTATCACACGCAGGGCAGGTGACAACTGTGAGCGCGTCCCTCCAGGCAGCCGAGAGCTTAAGTCAGCTAAAGCTAGCTGGTTCAACATTAGTCAATGTTTATGCCGCGAGATATTTATGATAACTCGTTGTAGACATCTGCCTCCGAATGATACTTTACACTTGTAACACTAAAACCATTAGACACGTAATGACACGCGGCTCCTCTCACGGGGAGCTCTCCACAACACGAGCCCGGTACCTTGTTTACACTCCGCTAGCTCACGAGCTGTTAGCAGGAAAATCCGACGACTGACACTCGACACCTCTTCAGCCCGGGCCGACGGCGGGGGGGAAGCTCCTTGGCACCAGCAGCCCAGTCACCCGCATCGGAGCACAATGATCGAGAGGTCGTCGACAGAGAGGAGGACACCGCCGCTCCGTTGACCCAATTCTTTCGCGGGAGTTTCGGCCCCCCTGACTCTGAAATGGCGAAGAGTTGTTGTTGTGACAGCAGCGGTGCACCATGGGAAATGCAATGCAAAATGGCTGTTGGTAAAGATAGTCTATGTTGGGATGATGACTCACGAGTCAGAACATATAACAGTTAAACACTTGTCTTATTTGTCTTAACATGACATTGACATTGACATTAACATTAACACAAATAAAAACCCTGCCGCCGATTTTTTTTTTTTTATGATTTACAAAAAACATTTTATGATATAATTACTTGGTTATGTTTCTGAATGCACCGATACACATTGCAGCCATAAGACTCAGATTTTGTCTAATACAATTAAATATCATAGAAAGAGACCGTTGAGTATGTTAAATGTTAATTACTGTGTGATATACTCTCCATCTGTAAGTGAGTACAGATGGAGTGAGTAATTCTGGTGTCCTTGTTGTACATATTCCCTCAGTCAAAATTCACATGAACTTTGTGAAGGGAGCATTAAAAATCTGCTTCAGCATAAGTGGGCATTTACTGTCATGAATACACATTTTTGCAGTTTTGCTTCATGCTTACAACCACAGAACATAAAATAGATTAAAATACAATTCCTTGGGTTTGTTCATTCTAGTAAAAGGTAAATAATTATTCAAAAGTAAACTTTTGATTGGAATAGCTTTAGTCAGTTACAATGTCATCATATAACTTTCCTCCTGCCGTAGGAAAAGCATGACGTCATTGCAACTGATATGAATTTTAGTAACACCAACACAAAAAAAACAAAAGTGAAGTATTTTGAATCCCCCGGGATGTTTACGCTACCAACTGGCATGTGATTTAGTCCTCACAGGTACTGCAGGCCACCAGTGAGCTTTATTTTGACGTTCAGTGAGAACTGGCTGATTTAGTTTTGCAGGTTGGCACCAGGAAATAACCGGCAGAGTAACACATCTTTGTTTTTTCCTAGTCTCTGCTGAGTTGCAGGAGAGTTTCAGCCTCTTCATTTCGATATTCACAGGAATGATGTGTACACAACCCACTCAGGTCTCCAGCTAGACGTCTTCCATCAAAGGCCACCAGTGACAGGTCATTTAATGGAAATGTCTCCACTCATTAATGACACAGTGTATACTTTGCGAAACAGAGAACCCGGTTTATTACCATTCGACTCCATCCACCACAGATATTACAGAGCAGATTCACAAGTAATAAGCTTTTTTATATAACAGCAGCTTGTTTTTTTTTCTTCACACTCTGTTCCCCTGACCCCCGATCCCCCCTGCCTCCTACTAGGGAAAAGCATTACAGGTGCACAATTTTATTTGGTGTGACGACTGGCCCCTCAAATCATTCAGCTGTAATCAGTCTCACTGTGAGGTCTCTCGTTTGTTTTTGTATTACTGTTGGATTTTGGTTGTTTTTTTTCTTCTTTTCGACAGAGCTGCAAATAGGATCTACATCCACTATCATTCACTGCAGGCGCCAGGCTCCTCCTTCTCAGTTCCACACAACAAAAGAGATCCGACATTTAGAAGAGGGGGAATTACGACTGTCTACTGTATAAAAATGTACAGTGGCTTTATTGACATACATTCCATAGGTTAAACAGCTGCAAAATAGGAGGCACACCCAGTATTGCACTTCATTAAAAGTTCTGGCTCAAAACATAACCCAGAATATCAAACAAAACTGAAGTGAAGAGTAGCAACTTCGGAATACAGCTATTTTGAATAGTATCATTATATACAAGATTAGATAAATCGTACACTATTTTCCTCCCAAACATAATTATTCTTAACAGTCTTATCCACCTTCTTTTTTTTTTTTTTGTCCGTCAACCCATGATGCACTTGACAGTGGAGAATACTGTGCAAGATTACGAAAAAGTTTACATACAACAATATTTTAAATTTATAGTTAGGAAGCTGGAAATACGGCCTGTTCCTTTTTCTTTTTTTATACCCACGCTGATCCACAGTTGCCTTTAAGCAAACTTATTTCAAATTCAATGTTTAATCTTGTATTGTTACACTTCAGTGATCAGGAGGTGTGCAACGTCTATAGAAGCCGAGGGAGTACAACGGCCGCATGCAAACACGTCACAAGATATTTTCTTTTTTTTTCTTTTTTTCTTCTTCTTTTTTTTTTAAAATGCTATTGTTCTTTCCCCCCCCAAACCCCATTCAGGTTAGTCTGAATCCAAAGGAGCCACAGCTCGTGTTTGTAGCAGAGCCCAGATACTGATGTTGGTAGAGGAGCAGACCTGAGGACTCTTGGCGGAGGGCAGAAACCTGGTCCGGTGTCCAGGAAACTTGACAATGCAGGAGCCGAGCCTCATGGCTGAGCTTCAGCAGCAGCCAGAAATCACAGTAGACAAACTGGTTTTCAGTAGAAGTCTTGTGTTGTTTAGAAGGTGTGAGCATTTCTGCACACACCACAGCCCAGCGCGAACTCCTCCCCCGTCGGCGGGTGAACCACATGCAAAGGGCACTCGGTACCCTCCAACTGCTTGCCTTTGGGACCTATGATAGAAAGGACATGGATGACATCTTACTTGTGCTTTCTTATAGTTATTTCTGTCTGGTATTTGCCGTCAGTCTGACTAATTCAACATTCTCCAGAAGAGTGTAGTCAATAGAAAATGATCGGGCACCTGCAGGACAATGGGGCAGTTCCTCCTTAGGGACGCTGGTCATCCTCTGGAAGTCGTCATGGCAGGCGTTGCAGAAGTGTGTGGTGCCAAAGCAGAAGAACACGGCCACCGAGCAGCAGTACCGGCATTTATACTCCAGGAAGTCTGTGCCGTGCTTGGAGCACATCTGGTGACAAGTAAACGAGAATAAATCAGGGGAAGAGAACATATAAACGGGAGAAACAGTCACACATTTTGGGAAATTTGCTTAAGCGCATGTATGCCAAAAAGAGACAAAAAGATTGATACCAGTTTTCTGGCAACCTGGCAGTGATGACAGGACTCAAGGTCGTCGCTGCTTACAGCCAAGAAATTGAGCTTAAGGGGATTCGGTTACATTCAGACAGAGCCAGGCTAGCCGTTTCCCCTGGCTTCCAGTCTTTGTGCTAAGCTAAGCTAATCGCCTGCTGATTCCAGCATCGTATTAAGCACACAGATAAGAGAGCGGTATCAACTTTTACTTCAACTCTCGGCAACAAAGAGAATAAGTGTACTTCCCAAATTGTAAAAAAAAAACCCAACCCATTCTTCTTTTATATTGGCTACAGTAAAGCCAGGACCCTCCAGGCATCGTTTACCCACCTGAGCCCTGGACACATCTGAGCATGCTCCACAGATGAGCTCACTGGGGTCGTAGTCGTCTCCCTGTCCGGCCTCCGCATCGCAGCGAGCCTCTCCCCCAAAATAGGCCTGAAAATGAGGGCAACCGTTAATTTTCAAACCCTAAACAATGTAAAAAATGTATTAAAAAAAAAAAAAAAAGATTAAGTTCTGTCGTACCTTCTTGCACTTGAAGCAGACATAGTATGCATATCTGTTCATGGCAAAGCCTGCGGGGTCGTTGTGGAAACGTGCTCCTGGTGTGGTTATTGCCTCACTCTTATGTAGACCCTCATACTCCAGCCTCATCAGAGCCTTCCGCCTCACGTCCTCGTAGAGCTCCTTAATGGGGTCCAGCAGGTCCTTGATCACCGAGTGATTGATTTTGTTCTGGAGGCGCACAAAGAAAGAGACAAACAAACAAACCAGCCCACGTTTATAAAGGTGGCTGTTGAGTTTACACAGCGATGGCTGTGAACAAAGCGGTCGCGCCGCAGACTGAGCACGCTCAACAAAAGCCACTGAGCTGGATCAACCTGGAGGTGTGGTGGAAACAGTCGGCAGTCTCTTTGTTTGCCGGGTTAATCTCTTCTAGTCAGAGAGGCTCCGGTAGCAACTTACCTTGCAGATGGGACACAGCATGAACCCAAACGTGATTCGGGGCCCGAGCCAGCGGTTTTCAAGAACGCGGCGAGTACACTGGAGGTGGAACACGTGAGTGCAGTCCAGCTGAGAACAGAGCGCAGGGGTTAGACGAGAGGGAAACAAAAGTGAAGGGAAACTCTTCCGCATGGTGGACACCTGGCTACCTGTACTGCAGGAGCAGCGGAGAGGGCCTCTGTAAAGCAGATCATGCACATGTCGTCGGCGTCCTGTTTCAGACAGCCGGTGTTCTTGTCGCAGCCGTGCAGACACGGGAGGCAGGCCTCCTCGTTCTTGACTCCTCCACAGGGGTGGCCACAGGGATGGGTTTTACTGCAGGCCAGTTTGGCGTACTCCTGAGGGAGACGACATGAGAGACACTGGTGAGTACTTCTACAAAAAAAAACACACTTTACTACTACATACCGTAACTCTACATTGCTTAATATGCGTCTTGTGTATGTCGGGCAACTCTGAAGCAGCTGGTCGACGCCTCATCCATTATTTGTAAGACTTAAACTTCAGAGGACGCTCAGATCAGGCTATGCTTGAATCCATACTTATCTTCTCAAGTATTCATATACAATGAATATTCTACTACAATGTTTCCACTCAGCAAAACCTCAACTTCCTCTCAGGAGGAACTGAACACCAAAGTCTTTAGGTTTGGGAGCAGGATGTGTTTTATATTAGGTACAGTGTTTTAGCAAAACTGGTATTTCGCTATCTTGATCAAATATTTTCATAGATAGTTAATATAGTTATGTTAGAATAAAATTGCATATATAGTAAGGAACAAAGAGGAAAGCACCCGTTTTATAGAATTTATTTGCTTTTTTTTGCTATTTTGTTTATTTTCCTTTTTTGTATTGCTTTTATTGTTTTGTGTGTGCATACGTTGTATATATTTTTCAAGCAACTTTTTTTTTGTGTTTTTAAAGCTTCAACCTCTCTGTCAAAACCGCTAGCATCACCACCTCAGTTTTCTGTCTCCGCTGAGGATGAGACGGACGGACTACCAGAAACATGTTGCCTCTGGCCGTAAGCTGTCGTCGGCACAGAGGCATAAAATAAAAAGAACCAGCTGGTTCCAGTTGTGATGCCGTCGTCTTGTTCACAGTTGATGTTCAGTACCTGGCAGTCTGGGTCTGAGCAGACGCTGCCCACTGCGGACAGCTCGGTGCCATTCCTCGTCCCACAGAACCTGCAGGCATCCGAGCTGCTGGAGGCCGGTTTACCTGCAAAAAAAATAAATAAGGAGTTGACTTTACTGCTAATAAAAGTACAGTTTTTTTTTGTTTTTTTTAAATAACAAATTGGCAGCCATACATATACTCAACCCCTCCCCTCCCCCCTCCCCAAAAAAAGCACAGTGGTATCCTCTGTTGCTCGGTTACCTGTGTGCTCTCTGAACTCCACCATCGCCTTCATAGTCTTGGAGTCGGCCAGGGCCATGAGCCAGAAGAGCTTAGTCCTCCCGCAGCCTTCATGAAGATCCACCTTTATGGCCTCCTCTTCCTCCTTGAACACCTGAAAGCAGCCACGGAGACGAGATCAAACACCAGCTCGCTCTCCTCCACATTCCTTCCATAACTGAATTCATATCATCATCAGAGGGAGAATCATAACGGCCGACGCTGACCTGTCTCTGGTGAGAGCGCGTGCGTCGGTGCAGGTGGAGGAAGCGGTCACAGTCGGTGCAGAGGTTGCCGCACACGTTACACAGGATGATGGCCGCCGTCTCGCCATCATCGTGATTGTCACACATGGGCTGTGGACAAGAGGAGGGTGGAATCCATTTGTTAGTATTTTAATAATCCATCAGTTATTATAACTTTGTGTCGCTCCTGGCCTTTTGAAATGGTCCTCACCATCTGCTTCTGCTGTCCATCTTTGCCCATCCAGCGACCGGAGGACAGCCTGTCGACATGGTCCTGGTCCAGCACGCACAGCGAAGCCAAGGCCAGCCACAGCTGTGAGACAGAACATGATATAATATGTGGTCAGCTGATACCCGGAAGTCATGAACGTGTGCTTTGCGGATGGTGAAATTTGAGTGCGTACCCTTGTGGTGGCGATACAGCGTACAGGAGAACGATGCTCCTCCTCCATTTTGGTCAGGGCTATGATGGTCTCAGCTATTGCGTTTTTGGTGACTCTGGACCAACCGTCTGAAAGGTGGCCCTAAAAACAGCAAGAACAATACAATACATAGGAATATGGAATTTATGACAGAGGGCGATTATGGTTCTGTATCAAATTAGGCACTCAGAGAGTTAAAGGGAAAGAGACAGTTCACCCGAAAGATCGGGGTCCTAGCTCCTAGATTGTTTTCTAGTTTTGGAGATATCGGCCGTGGAGATGTCCGTCTTCTAGGTCACGACTAGGTTACTCAAACTAATCCACAGAGCTTGTAGTGAGCAGTTTCATGTGGGAGCTTTGGTTGAGAGAAAATAGTTCCTCTGTGAAACTGCTCACAACGAGGTCTGTGGATTATCGTGTGCACTGCAGGTAAGAGGACTACGAGAAGGAGAACTTACCGCTGCCATGTCTTTGACCAGCTTTATGATGATCTCTGCTATCTGTGGCGGAGTGGAGCCTTTCATCCACCAGTGGCTCTCCCCCCTGCGGATGTAGCTGATCAGGACAGAAATGGGCGATTAATATGGAAAACTCAAAAGGGCCTTGCCATTGACCACAAACCGCCATCATAACTTCCCCAAATTCTTATTGGGCCTCGCAGAAAGTAACTCACCTGGAGTTGAAGATCATGGGCAGCGTGACGGTGGTGACTCCTTTGCCCGCGGCCATGCCGGCCGTGCCGGCGATGGTGGTGCCTTTGGCCTTCAGCTGCACGGTGAGCGCCTTCGCGATGCAGCCCAGGAACATGTCGAGGATGCAGAGCTTGTTCCAGTCGCCCTTCTCTGTGGAGTGGATGATGTCGCTGATGTCGGCCGGTGGCAGGGCCTTCACCCCGATGATGCTGGCAAGTCTCACTGGCGTGACCTCCGGAAGGACGCGTCTGAGCAGCGATGTGACCTGAGATGAGGTACGAGCAGACCACAACATCGTTTGTATAGCGGCGCGAGGGATTCTCTTTAACATGGACACGTAGGAGAAACGCTTATGAAGCACATTTCTTTTAAAAACGTACACCTGAACAATAACTCCAAGCCACGTCTTGGCCGGCAGCAATGTGGCAAGAAACACAGCAAAAGGCCAGGAAATAAAGGAAAGAAGAGGAAGACTGCTAGCTGTATAGCAACATTACTTTCTTCAACATCGTGCAATATTACGTTTCAATTTCAATATCTCTCTTAATATCATGCTCAATATTACTTTCCATATCACTTCTTATACTCTTGTACTTCACTTTTTCTATTTTAGTTGAATTCTTTACTTTATTTACCTTACTCCTATTGCTATTGTGTTCTATTTTGCAATGGTGTCAGTATTATTTCTTTCACACTTAATTGTTGTTCATATATGTTTATATTCCATTATTTTTTGCTATTCTTATGTTGTAATCTTTAATGAAATTCTGGCACAAGAATGTCTTTCGGGATTAATAAAGTTCCGTCTTATCTTAGCTATCAAACAAGGACGTAAACAGTCCAGGTGCCGTACACTTCACCCACCTGTCTCTGGACTCTCGGGGAGGCCGTGTGCAGCAGAGAGAACAGGTCTTGCATGAGCGTCAGCTGCTGAGCTAGGTACTGGCGGCCCACGTTGGAGCCGCTCAGAGCCAGGACCATGGACAGGAGCTCGAAGCAGTAGGCGTCCGAGGAGGCATCGTCGTCACTGGGCTGGGAGTTGGCGTTCTCCTTGCTGGAGATGGCGTGCTCCCACTCCTCCCTCACGCGGGTGGCCTCCATGCGGATGGCCTGGACGATGTGCGCGCACACCTGAGAAGAGTACGCGCGTTAGGCAAGAGGGCTGAGAATATAATGACTCCTACTGCCCAATGGTTTAAAGAACCGACCTGCTTCTGGAGGTTGGTGAGTTTGCTCCTGCTGAAAATGATGCCGACCATGTGCTCTTTAAGGTCAGCGTCAGATGTAGCCTATTCATAAAAAAAACGTACAAGGTGTAAAACGTAAGGCCGAAGGTCAGTGGATATTTCGGTTTCACAGCACAGGTAAACTGTCACAGTGCAGACCTTGTCCTCTCCCTCGGGCGACGAAAGAAGGTTCTTCTCCTCCTGCTCTGGTGTCGGCTCTGCGTCTCCACAGATGAGCTTTCCAAAGACCTAAACGAGCACAACAAAGTAAACGCTAAAGCTTCCAGCAGACTCCAGATATGTGTCGGGCGATCGCGTGTGGAAGAAGCAGTGAGATGGACCTGTGAGGTGATGAGGCGAAACACTCGCAGCGTCTCGGCCTCGCAGTTCTTCTGCTGGGCCATGCTGGCTGAGATCTGGCCCAGGATCTTGATGCTCTCGCCCTCTTTCCAACCCAGGACCTTCACCTGGCGCACCCTCAGGGTGTTCTCCGGACCCTTCAGCTCCACCTTGATCACATGGTGGTCCCCTCCAGGGAGCTCGCTCGTCACCCAGCCCATGTGACGAGAGTCCAGGTCAACCTTTCCATGAAAAGGCACAGGGATGTTTAGCAGTGTTCTGCCATATGTACATCTGGAGTGTATTTTAATACTAGATCAAGGAGCACCTTATAAAAACAACCTACTAATGTTATACCTATCCTTTCTGCACTTAAAAGGGAGTTACTGTGATTCGCAGAAGAGACAAAAGAATCTATACACACAGCTTGACAAATAGACTAGACTTCAAACTGATTATTACCAAAGCAACTGATCATACCTGTTTGATTCTGCAGAGGTCCTCTACTGCTTTTCCACATAGGAACGTAACTGATGTGACTTTGTTCTGTGAATATAACAAATATATTATCATCAATTCTGAATTGGTCTAAACTTTGCATTTGCACAACAACAATGCTGCTGCTGTCGCCCCCTTACCCCGATGTCTCTGGAGTTGTCCACATGAACAGTCACATTGGAGGCGTTGAGGCCCTTCACGCAGCTGATGGTGATGCTCTTGGTTTTGTTCTTGTCCTCATCTCCGGACTCCCAGAAGGTCTCCGTGGAGCCGTCTGTAAGGCTGCCGATCATGGCAGGACGGCTGGACGTCTTGATGTCGACTACGCTGGTCAGATCCTTCAGACAGGTCACCAGGCAGAGATCCTGCTATCGCACACAGTCAGGTTAGTGCATGTTAATGTAACGGTTTCCGTGTTGACCAACAGGAGACAGATCGGAGGTAAGTAAGTGATCGTTTTCTTGCCTGGCTCATTGCTTCGTAGCCTGACTGCACGCTGATGTTGAAGCTCTCCTCGCTGTCTCCATCGTCCGACTTGGACAAGATGTTGTTGATGTGATGGAAAACGTTGCTCTGGTGGAGGAACTGGTGGTCAGACTGCTTGAACTTGAGACTCCAGCACCTGGAAGAATTCACGGAGAAACGTTTTCCCTTTATATGCACATGAATCTCAGAACTGGTATCAATGAGAAAGAGGCAGTGATAATTCAAAATATGACGAGTCTCTTCATGTTTCTGCCAGTTAAATTAAGTGCACGTCAAACCTATTTCCTAAAAAGTTAAATCTGTTCTAGTATAGTTTGAAATCAATCCATCCAAAAAGTGTTGGCTGGTTGGGTTGGTAGTATTCTTCAATCATTCCGGAAGTGTACCTCAGCGCCATCTGCTGAAGTGAGCTGCCACTGGGAAGTGACATCATGAGGTCAGAGATGGTCTGAAGGAGGCGGTGGAAGGTGTGGGGGAGAGGATGAGCTGCCTCCCCGGCAATAACGATGTCTGACAGTGGGTGTTCACAGACGCCAAGGTCTCTTTCCTGTGGAGCGCAGAGCGCAGAAGTCCGCGGTTAGAAGACGCCACAACAAAGCGAGTAAGTAACGATGCACTTTTTTTTTTTTTATGTTTAACCACTCGTTACCTGTTCCACGTTTTCTTTGTTCCCCTTGTTCTCCTCGTCTTCCTCGTCCTCAGGTTCATAGGGCGATGGGGTGAGAGATGCTACGAAATGCCAAAGGATGTCGTGCAGGGAGGTGGTCTGGATCACATTGCACAGCAGCCAGTTGAAGGCCTGACGGGGACACCAAGAGAAAAATCATACAGATTAGTCTTCTTACAAGTTTACAAATCTAACTCATTAACTAACAATATCCAGCCAACTAATTGCCTGTAACCTTGATTCACTGCTGGATAAATAGCAACAATTAAAGCGAGACTGAGCTCTGAGATTCAGAGAGCTATTGCTGCCTGTACCTCCATGGCAAACACCCTGCAGGCGGACTTCCTCAGCGCATGCCTCATGGCCACCTCCAGGCCCTCCAGGTCATGGTGCTGGATAACGAAAGCCAGGACAGGCCACTGGAAGTTCCTCTCCCCCTTACTGAGGGAGCCGTGGGCCGAGATCAGCCGGGACAGCTCAGGGGACGGGTGCCGTAGCAGGGACGATCCCACCTCTGTTTAGGGGGTAAAGTGGGTTGATGTTACAGACGACGACGCTGTAACGCATTCATTCTGAGGCATCGCGTCTCAAATTAACACGTGCAATTACCTGCATCACCACTATGGACCCTGCGTCTGGGAACGGCTTTTACCCGGGCCGGAGAGGGCGAGTGTTGCTTGTCATACTCAGATGCTACGACTGAGTAAGACCTCTGAAACACAGTTCGTTTCGCCGTATCGCTGTCTGTGATGGGACTGGTCTCCAGACTGAAGGAGAGGGTACGAAACAGACACAGTTTAGCACACGCAAACTCATTTAAATTAACTAGAAAATGCAGCACCTATGTACTGTATACAATGAGGCTGATCAGGAACAAAATGCTTGCTGTCACTATGTACAGCAGGGTGCGGGGGAAAGAGTAGCAAACTACCTTTCTGTACAGTGTATATCTGCAATGACAATTGACATGCATTATCTGCTGGTCTGCCCTGAACATGGGAAAATAACTTCAATTTATCAAAAAGTAACAGCTACCTGATCTGCCATGACTTAAATATGATGCATGCATGTATGTAGGTCTATGTCATGCATAAACAGTAGATGGTGTATGAGAACATTTGCGACAGTAACATCCGCAACATCCTCATGTTGTGAGCATGCCGAGAAGTGGAAGTGATTAAAAACATCGTACTAAGACGCGTTACCTGGGCGGCATTGATTTCATGTTGCTCTCTGGTTCCTCAAACACATTGGGACAGGCATCAGGGGTGACTGATATGTAAGGTGCAGGAACAGATGTTGAGCGCAAATACCTCATCTCATCTTGGAAGAGGTTATCGTCTTGGTAGCCCCCAAAGTTCTCAGTGTGTTGCCTGAAGGACGAGAGGAGAGTAACTCAAACCCTTATATAAGCACAAGCAACTGTGGGGTTTTCTTATCTGAAGAAAAAAAAAAAAAAAAAGGTGGCGTTAACTGAGCTGGAAGCTACCTAGCTAGTGTCTGGAGGTAGAGGCAGCCCATTTTATTGGGGAGTTCGTCCGACACGCCCTCCTTGAGGCTGGGAAGCAGCTGGGAGTGCAGGGGCCGGGGAGGGTGGTGGCACAGCATGCTGGGCTCGGCAGCACTGCTGAGGGACAGCAGGAACAAAGCGTTCGCCCGAATCACCTGATGGGCCTCCATGGTTGGCAGCGCCCTCGGAGTCTTCACCTGCAGGGGTTTCTTCCTGGATTGTTTCACCTGGCGAAGGACATGCACATTGTTTTATTTTTTACTCGCGTCCAAGAAGTCGTTTTAATGTGAAAAGCTGAGAGTGCTTCAGTTACAGAGGGACACACATTTAAGCACGAGTAGGCTACCTTTTCCCTGGCGGCGGTCTGTTTCTCTCTCAGGTATTTTTCCCGGCAGCGATCACACACCAGGTACCAGGTGCTGCCTCCGATGCCTCCGTCTCCACAGTTCCCAGCCCAACCACCACAGAAGTGGCCGATGCTGTTGTAGCCCTGGCCTCCAGCGTAGCGGCCGCAACCTGCCATGAAATACAGAGGAAGGGGGTTAGAAGACACAAAGTCCATTGCCCAGTAATACAATACCCTCATTCAAAATGACAAAACTCGAACAAGAACTTCTGCATTCTCACCTGGGTGAGCCTGTCTCATGTGGTAGGTGACGGGGTACGGGTGAGATTCACCACACAGCTCACAGATGGTGTCTTTCTCCGGTCCACCCATGGCGAGCTGAGCCATCTCTCCGAACAGATTCCCCCTTGGACGCACCTCGGCCTTGTCCCTCTTCTTCTTCTCCTTCTTTGCCTTCTTGCCGTCTTTCTCGTGCTCCTTCCTTTTCAGGATGGCGCTGGACCCCGGGCTGGGGAAAATCATGTTCTGAGTGGCGGCCTTGATGGTGGCCAATGAGATGTCCTCCCAGAATGACACCAAATGTTGTAACGTCAACGGCAAGATCGACTTCGCCCTCATTGCCGGATGAGAATTCATCTCGTAGGAAGTGGCCTCCCCCTTACCCTCCTCGCACTTCTCTGGCAGGGGAGGTTCTTTCAGCATGGACAGCACCTTATTTTTGTTGATGCTTCCCATTTTGGAGATGTCCGGGCCGTGCGGCGCAATGTTAAACATGTTGAGTGCAGAGGAGATCTCTAAGGAGTGGCGGTTCTTTAGCTTGCTCTCCTTCTCCTCGGTGCCCTGTCCTCCCAGGGAGCTGCGGATGGGGGCGTGCTCTTTGGTCAAGTCTGGGTTGAACTTGAGGAAGGAGGAGCAGGCCATGGCGTCGTGGACAATACCTTCATGCCACAGGAATGCTGCGAAGACCGCTCGCGAACATTCGGCCACAGAAGGTGACATGGCCTGTTTGGCAGGCTCCGTGGCCCTGGAAGTACTCTCGCCTTTGAACAGAGGCCCAGATTTTTCCTTCTTAGGGCGCGTGTGTCGACTGGAGGCTTTGCGGCTGACTTTGGGCGAAGCGCGGCTCTCTAGTTCTTCCTTGACGGGGGCCTTGCCGATGCTGAAGTGCACCTTGCATGAGCCATCTTCAGAATTTTGAGCATCCCCGTTCTCGTCATTGCCGTCCTCTGAGAGGAGAGCACTGGAGGTGCACACCTCCACCACTTCACTGTGAAGGTTCTCCTGGGTCACATGTGGAGAGGGAACATGGTTCTCTGCATTGCCAATCACTCCATTATTTGGATCTATAGGAGACAGTTTAGGTTTTGGAGAGGTAGACCTGCCTCTAAGCGGCTCTGTAAGTGGGACCTTCTTCTTTCTGAGTGTGTCTGGGTCCAGAGTGTACGAATCGGATTTGGACCTCTCTCTGGGAGGGTCCAGCCGGGCTTTGGAGGGGGGGCTGACTTTAGGTGGGAGGTTCTTGTCATGGTGGGCTGAAGAGGAGTGCTGGGAGGAGGTGCTGGAGGGACTAGACCTGCCTGAAGAGGATACACCTTTTTGTTTGGGAGAGGAGGAGCGTGAGCCGGCGTTCGGGGACTCAGCCCGGAGTCCTGGGGTTCGACCATCGGCCTTCAGGGCCTGCAGGGTGTTGTGATTGGGCGAGTGAGAGCGGCTGTGAGAGTCGGACCTCAGTTTGGCCGTGTCCGACCGCAGGATGAGGGCTTCGCTGGCTGAGAGGCCGCCCTCCCCCGTCTTGCTCCTGCTCTGCTCGGAGGAGCGGCTCCCCCGACCCTCCTGTTTGGGCGAGCGGTTCTCCTGCCGATGTTTGGAGGCTGGGGACATGGGCCGCGCTCCGGGCATCAGGTTCCCTCGCTCACCTGAACGTTAATAATTCAAACACAGTTACAACACGAAAGAGGACTAAATCGGTGGTAAGAGTGTGACCATTAGCTCTAAGCGCAAAACCCAAAACCTGAGAGGAAAAAAAATGTAATGCTGAAAATATAAGGTAAAATGCAATGCAATGAAGATAACTAGTGGACCATGGAAGAGCTGATGAAAGATGGATTCCAGCCCAGTCCTGGGAAATCTCCTTCTAATATTGAACCTAGTTAGTGTTAACATTTAATAGCCTCGTAGTTTAGTCTAGTAACCACAAACAACATTTAAGGTCCACCCATTTTAAAACTGAACTTTATATCAAAACTCGTATGTTTTTAATACGCCCTTTTAGTTTTTCTTCTTTATTACAATATAGTGTTTGGCCACATCCTACTTTAGGGCCACAGTTTTAAAAGGTTGGCTCTAACACAAGGTGCCCAAAATGTTTTTCAAAAGCTATCATAAAAAAAAGCTAGGTTTTTTTCTTGGGTTTCTGCCCGCCCTCTGTTCAGTCTGAGGGAGGCGTGCATGCTGTGATTACCCACCCTTTTGCCTCAGAGCAAGAGATGAGAGAGCAGTACCATGCCCAGCCACGGACACATTGCTTTTGTGCACACGCTCGCGAGAAGCAAGGTGGCGCGATGAACCATCTACAGCGGAAAACAGTGGAGCAGGTAAACAAACAAGGCATGGAACGCAAGGGGGCCACCACAGACACAGACAGACAGAGACAGAGACAGACAGACAGACAAAATAGGCAATGGGGTCAAGTCAAGAAGGTGAAGTAGAAAGAGGCAAAAAAGGACAAAGTTAAAGTGATGGAAAGATCAACATATAGGTAGAGAAACACTTATAGAAGAGAAAAAATGAGAAGTTACAGAACCAAGCGTTGTCATGGAAATACAAGTATGCTGTGCACACAATTTAGTAATATGTGCTTTTCATTTGATTTTAGATACATTTTGACTCTTCCCCTCTTTTAGAGGGCGGCATACACCTTTAGTGTGTCGCATTTGGTCAGCTGGAAGTTTGAAGAAGACAAAGAAAACATTGAAGAAGCGCGCCACAACTCTGAAGCTGAGTTTTTAATGAACATGCTTAGTCTCAAGGTTTTTAGGGAGAAACAACCCTTCATCCTATAACAGGACGTTGTTCGTAACATCCCATATTAAATCTATTAAAGTGATCCAGAGCGAGTGTGAAGGGGACATGTACGACAAGACTGATGGCATTAAGGTGATAAATGACCTGTATGCTAAATTGAAAGCACATATTATTAATTTATACACACAGATGAGTTTCCCCCTCCCCCCCCAAGACACCTCCCAGGCTCCGTAAGAAATAGACAATCAGGTAAAAAAAAAAAAAAAACAGATTACCACAAATAGAGAAAAAGTAGCAATACAGAAGAAAAGACCGACGGGGAGAAAGAGAGCTACACAGGCTGAAAAAGTTACAAACAGATATTTTGGATCCTGTTCGAAGATAATCTTAAAACTGGATTGTGGTATTTTGTACTTAATTTATCCAGTATAAGCTATTAATATGTGTTATATGTAATATTACCTAAAGACCGGGACTGAATTTTCTGTTGTTTTAGAGGGATTATGGTCGACTTTAAACTATTTAGACGAAAGTTGTTCACATTTGCCCTGAAGCCCTGGGCTGGTTGAGGCAGAAAATGAAACAAGTTGTTAATCAAGGATGATAAATGCAGATCTGAAATTAAAGCAGCGAGGAGGATGATGAAAAGAATAAGAAAGCTGACTAGCAGAACAAGCAGACAAGCAGAAAGATAAGCAGCTCAGCCTGTTACTTCAGCACACGGCAACAATATCCCTTTTAACAAGACGTGTGGTCGAGTATTTAAGCTTGAAATCTTATTTTCAAAAACAAGTGAAAATACCTGTCAATGCATAGTTTTTGAAGGCAGTGTCACCCGATTTGTTTTTTTTAGAAACAAGATTCAAACATTCAATACTTCACACGTCGGCTTGTTGGGGATATTTTGGCACTCTAGAAACATAACTGCACTGTTATGTGTCACACGTCGCTGCTGCCCTTCCCAGAAAAATACATGAAAGAGATGAGTACAGAACAAAAAAAGAAAATCAGGAAAAACAAAAAGCTGCGAGGAAAAAGGATCAACACCTGTGCAAGCAAGCGCTGTCAGAAAGCAGGACAGACTTACTCGGAAGCTGTGGTTGTGGCTGAGACAGTTGGGAGGGGGATTGTCCAAACACAAATGGGCTGTGGACAAGGGAGGAGGAGGAAGAGGAGGGAGGTTGGGCGGCTTGCTCAAATACGGAGGAGGAGGGAGCTGCTGAGAGGAAGGGCCCAGACTGAATGGAATTCAGTATGGCACTCAACCGGTCACCTGCAAACATGGAGACAGAGGATGGGGAAAAACTACAGCTTATACTATGGTTTGAGGCTTCCAAAAGGGGGGGTGAGGATCAGTCAGAGTTTATTGCTTATCAGTCATTCAGTCATCTCCCACGACGCCGCGTATGTGCGAAAATGGGAGGAGCCGCCAGGGTCCAGGAAGTAAAAAGTCCTATTCATTTTCTGTGAAGACAATGCAAGAGGATTGGCGGGGGCCACTTCCAAGCCTTGGATGGGCATCCAAAGGGTGGGCAAAAAGTGGAAGAGGTACAAGGCCCGGGAGGATGAAACGGAAAGGAGAGAGGGGAACTACAACTCCCAAGGAACATCGGCGAATGACATTTGCAGCCGAGTTCAAATGCTGTTTGATGTGCAGCAGCTGAGCAGCTCGTTAGCACGTAGCCTGAGCGGTGCACTTTAATGCCGTGACGGTTTGCTCGGTGGTCGGGACAAGACGCGTGTTCCCGTTTGGGATTTAGAAAAGAACGACGCTTGAGCAACTTTAGATGCTGTTGATGCTTCATGCAAGATCCGATTGGCTGCATGCATCGTCTGAAATAAGCTCCCCACCTAAACAGACGAATACCTGCAACGGTATTCGTCATGCAAGACAAGGGTGTCTGCCGCAATGTAATTTCAAATGGACTTTGTTATGAACTATTGTTAAACTATCCAGGAAACTCTTGTGTTTCTATGTTGTGGAGCATTGATGACATCATTACCAGAAAACTCTCAAACAGAGCTGTACAGTGTTAAAAAAAAGAAAGGAAAAAAAATTCCAGCACCAGCGGGTCCTCCCATTTCGCAACTGTATTTGGGGAAAGGATATGTGGAGGAAGCGGGCAGAGAGGGGGAGGGGGGAGGTCTCTTCTCATGTATTCATTTCAGGAGTCATTCTTCCGAGAAAAACCTGCACAGAGGTTCCAAAAAACATGTGCTGGGAGAAATTGCACCCTTCCCCATATACCGTATATTGAGCTGACACTGCATCAGTAATCATTCAAAGACTCTTGTGTACGTGGAACAGAAGTCTCCCACTCTCTTGGCACAACTGAGTAGTGGTGAACCAGGTACAAAACCCAGTCACTGGGTTGTTTTGGAACATAGATGTTTAAATTTGTTGCCTTTTCATCAATTGTTGGAGCCAGAAATGGGAGGCTTCCTGGCTGAAGGCGAGATGGGAGAACTCAACCACCATGGCTGAGAAGCCTGAGAGATCAGACAATGAGGTTGCTCTCCAATTTGCTCAAAGAGCTTTGCCAAGGACTGGTCCATCAAGCTGACCAATCTGAGGGTGATCCATCAGCCTCACAGCATGATGGTCCATCACAGGTGATTTAAGCCCTCTATCAGATGGCTCGGCAGCGGCTGTCACCTTGACCGAGAGCTGCAAAGGCCTTCGGCTTCCTAACGGCGGCGAACAGTCAGCATGCTCGTGGTAGCTCGCCCTGTTTAGAGGATCCTTCTTATTCAGGATACATGTGCTGCTCACAACAAACATTTTGTGAGGTTTCAACATTAAATGTCACAGGTTCAAAAGACGTCTCTGGAATAGAAAAGAGACCTGAACCATCTACCCCTTTTACACTTTGCCAATTTCTGTCATCTGGCATCGGAAAAAAGCCAAGCGTGAATGCAACCAAGATGCATATGAGACAGATCGATGTCTCAAAACCACCTCGGAGAAGGTGATGTTGAAAAAGGTATAAATGCATCCATCCCTCCAGGTAGCCACAGTGACACTGAAATGAGTCATCTCTCTACTTGTCACATGAAAGCAACAGAAACATTGGCATCACACAGAAGGCTTAATAGCGTGTTAGTGTTTAGGTGCCTTTCCATCACCTTCTGGACTGGAAGTAAGGCCGACACAGCTTCGCATTGAGCACAGTGGAAGAAAATTAGAGGCAACCAGACTCGGGATCAGCCTAATAGAGACACA
This sequence comes from Ophiodon elongatus, assembly GCA_016806645.1. Lineage (NCBI taxonomy): Eukaryota > Metazoa > Chordata > Actinopteri > Perciformes > Hexagrammidae > Ophiodon > Ophiodon elongatus. The sequence continues at coordinate 1,573,095 of JACSYO010002006.1, forward strand.
CGTGTGGCGAGTGTGAATGGAGCCTTTATTCTGCAGATAACTTTGTATTGTCTGGATAACCATGGTGCTCTGATTAGCATGGCGAAACAGGTCGGCCTCCTTTTCTTTTCCAAGCAGTGAGGAAGAGTTAAGGCGTTTGAAAGACAATTGACACAGCGTCAGCGTGATATTCAGGCAGAAAGATACAGACACATTTGGGGCAAGACGATCTTTGACGGTGCAGCAGAGTTGAAGTGTTCATTCGGGGGATGTTTTCAGTGATCCGCCATTGTGATTCAGAAAACACGGATTATGTAAATGATCAAATGTTTTTTCAAAAGGGACTATATTAAGGCAGCAAAAGGGGGTAATCTGTGTTGGGCTAGAGCACAGCGCCCAACTCAACAGAGCCCGGAGCAGTTGGAAATGAACGGAAGCACACTGACTGGCCCATGCACACGGACATCGCGGAGATGTTAGACATGAGACCGCAACGGTGGACACGGTACAAAGCATGCATGAAGAGAGAGAGATGAGAGGTCGGTGACCGATGGCACCTGTGATTTCAAAGAGCCATAGAAATAGAATGAGAGTAGATTGGGCATTCCCATTCAAAGTAACATAGCAGGATGGGCAGAGCATTTCTATGTGTACCGTTGCCCTCGCAAGGAACCGTTAGCGGTGAGCGCCATTGTCTTCTGAACTAGTTAAATTAACTACGGCATACAGTTCTACTCTCATTCTGTTTTTATGGAGCGACCCATACTGGATCACATACACCTCGTGGATGTGCTGCTAGAAATGGTGGAGGTCAAGTGAGTTTTAATTCCCTCTTTTTTTTGGAACAAAAGAGGAAATTGTACTTCTCATTGCGATAACACTGAAGATGGTGAAAATGTCTACATTTCTACAACTAAAATGAAGTAATTTAGATTAAAACAAAAAAAATCATGAGGAAAGTCTCAAGACAAAGCATAGGGGAAGTCAGATAGAGGAAATAAAGCAGGGAATAATAAAGACGAGGGGTGCAGAGTGAAGTCAGAGGTGAGGCGTACATCAGTAAAGACAGAACATCACTCAAAATCTTCGACTACAGCCCGAGGACTCGGAAATGAACAGCACAAAGCAAAGTGGATGTTGAAAGCAAAGTGATATGCAGATTGAGGATATGTGATAGAAAGTTTGTCTGTTTAAAAAAAGAAAAAAAAGCAATTTTACGCCACGTGGAGCTCACCTTTGTTGTTGGAGATGCCGTAGTCGAAGCCCTGCGCTCCGTTTGAAGCTGCGGCTCTATTGAAGGCCTGCACGGAGAAAGGGCTGGGGGGCGGGGTCTGGGCCACGTGCTCAAGCAGGGCTTGTTCTGAGAGCAGATCAAATTACGTTATCTCACAATTTATAATAGGAATGATAATCTTTATTTGTACAGAGCCTTTCATACAGACTGAGTAGCTCAAAGTGCTGTTTATAAAAAAAAAAAAAAAAACAATACAATAAATAAAAAAGGTGGTAGGAAGAAGGCATGTACTTTGCACTTAAAATGTAAGTGTCATTCAAAGAATTTCAGCAAAAGAATAAAAAGCAGAAAACCTTTGACATTTGGAATGAAAAAAGAAAAGTGCGGCTCACCGTCATCGTGGCGAAGGTACTGGTTTCCACCGCGGTCTCTGGCCAGCGACCAGGCCTCGCCTTCATCGCTCTCACAGAACTCCACTACACTGTTCTTATCCAGCTGAACCCAGTTCCCCTCTGAGTTGACCACCTGATACACAAACAACACTCTTTATCCACACTCACACACACACTGAACACTTTGTCTCACACACACTAAACACTTTGTCTCACACACACACACACTAAACACTTTGTCTCACACACACACACACTAAACACTTTGTCTCACACACACACACACACTAAACACTTTGTCTCTCACACACACACACACACACACACACACACACACACACACACTAAACACACAGCACCTTCGCAGAACATCATTAACATGCAATCATTGGATTCATCTGATTGGCACAGACAAAACCCACAGCAGCAGATCACATGAATTAGATTTTGTGCATCAGCAGACACTGCGGGACAAAACTGATGTAGCTAAACGAAAGAAGAAAAACTTACTCTAAGAAAGGGGTAGCTTATTGAAAGGTAAATGCATGAGGTTGTTTTTTCTCAATTCCCTAAAATATTATCATTTTGGGAAGAAAAAAAAAAGAAAAAAGACAAGACGGAAGTATTAGTATGCGCAGACTGCACCTCTCAGATCTCAGACAGGGCATTCCAAGTGCAGAGGAAACTATTGAACAGCATGACACACCACAGCAGCCAATGAGGTCATATCCAAAAGAGGCGGAGCTCCGCTCATCACCGCGCCAAAGGCAATTTAGAAAAGTACCGGAGTTATTGACAGGATAGTTAAAAAGGGCAAGAAAGAGACATTCAAGGCACAGACGGGCTCCAGCAGTTCGTGAGCACACACTCCCACTGAGAAAAGTCTGGAAGGCGGCCGAATTTCGACGCGCTGAAACTGCAATGGATTCGTAGACAAACTGAAATTAGTGAATCAGGAAGCACGCGAAAAGGGTATGCAGCCGCAGGGAGTTGATCCTCGAGTGGGAAAAGATACACAACACACACCCCGCACCCAGAAGCACCTGATGTTCCCTCAGACAGCCAGATTACATTCTTTACATTCAAAATCAGTTCAGAAAAATAGAGGGAACTCTATTCTGAGAACTCCCCGAGAATTAAGGCCAAAATCTACCAACATTGGCTACATTACATTATTTCAACTCGAGCCACAAAAAAAAGAAACCAATGAAAAAAACACATTGCATCATTTGGGGTGAGTGCGTACCTCGCCTATGGCCTTGACCTTGTTGCCAAGAACTAACATTCCAATGGGGATACCCCTAAGGTTTGGGCAGCTTCTGATGTTGTGACCAGAGGGGCCGGTCTTCACTACCTTATAAAGCCCCGGGCCGCCGCCCTGCCCTGCCCTGCTTTGCGCCCGAATGGGGGCCTCGTGGGAAGGGCAGCTGCTCACCTCCTTTAAGTTCTCCTCCGATTGGCCCCTGACCTCCTGCAAGAGGTGAGAGCAGTGGATTAGAGGCAACGTACAGTAACACAACAACAGGCTGCAAAAATCTTTCAGTCCAGGACAAGGCTCGGACCGCTAGGTCCTGGAAATGTTACGATGAAGAGCCCGTGTGAGCAGCGTAACGGGCAGAAGAGCGACCTGCCCTGTAAAAAACAAGTAGATTTTTGGACCCGAGCTCATTTCTCATATCGAGCGGTTATAAATCCAGTCGGTCAGTAAGGACGTGTGCTGTGTGATCTTCAACAGCTTTAAGCGAATCATTTTCTTGGCTGGAACCAACCAACGGTTAGAGCTTGATTATTCAATCAGTGACCTCAGGGTAAAAATGATAAGTTGCAGTTTCCCATGGGGGGAGGGGGTGGGGGTCACAAATGGGACTATTTTGTGGCCGGGCGTTCTACGTTTTCCTGGAATCTTCTCGATACTGTTCCCGGCAAATGAAAAGTCCAGACCGAGTGAGCTTTAGGGCTGCTGGCAAGTGGATTTTGTTACAGGACAGAGTCCGGCTCGCTCTTCTCCCCGTTTCCGGTCTTTATGCTAAGCTAAGCTAACCGGCTGCAGCTTTCTATTTACAGTGCCGACATGAGAGCGGTCAAACTCTTCTTACTGACTCCTTTGAGAGGCCGCGTCACGCTTATTTTACAACTCCTACACATCACAACATGGATAACTGGAGACCTACTCAGACATCCATCCTCAACAGCAGGAAGTGATATACAAAACTCCCACGTATTCCCCGGGATATAAAAAAAAAAACTAAAATGCATGTACTGTACATAACATTGTAAAAGTTTCAATATAATCGAAGATTGAAATACTGGCAGTAGAACCAACATGAGAATTCAAACACGCCATGTAGTGATGCTGTTAGATGAGCAACAGACAGGAGGTAGAACTTAATCTCATACAGGCTAGAGGGAGGCATGCTATGACGCACAAGGGTACAGGACTATGAGCCTTTCAACAAGACCTCATGCAACAGACTGGATGTTAGTATCTTCAACCCCCATGCAACACACAAGCTTGAACAGTAATTCCGTTAAAAAAAAACAACAACAACAAATGGGATCACTGCGCTGAGTCTGCGGGCCAGAAGGCACCGACGTACTGTTTGGTCACCGAATCGTCAAAATGAAACAAAGCAGACAACCATGCAGCTGTTGTTCGACCTCTTGTGCCTGATTGCAACACTGTGGGGAGACTACAAAGTCACAAGGGGTTCAAAGGGGGGTGGGGGGGACAAGTAGAGTGACAGATAAGATGATAAGCTATGGGGCGCGTGTCCCTCCTTCAGACAACTCACCTGTGGCGGGAATATAGTTAAGGGAGTCCACGATAAAAAGCCGATATCCCTGACTCCTTGGCTAGCGTTAAAGACAGTCTGAGCAACAGATCGTGAGACAGTCAACAAAAACAGTAGACGACGAGAGAGAGAGAAAGAGAGAGAGGGAGAGAGAGAGGGGGGGGCGGGGGGAACAGGATGGGGGAAGGTGCTCGTGTATTTTTTTGGAAGAAAATAAAATATATATTTTTTTGGCTCCTTTGGAGTTCAGCATCAGAGGGTTATTTGAGGAGGTGAAGAAGAGAGGACAGAATCGGATAGGCCAGATGGTGAAATTGTGGAGCGCTGATAAAAAAAAAGGGGGCCAAGAGAAACTGGAGCTCCAGGCCAAGCCTGTCAAATGTTTGAACACTTTACAAATAAGTGTAAAATACAACGACAACAACAACAACAACAACAACAACAACAACAAAAACAGTTGCTGGGGAAAATTGAAAGGTCACTCCAAACACAACGGGGGTCGGTATTTCCAAATTCACGACCAAATGAAATAAAAAGAAGAAAACTTCCAAAAAAATTCCCCACTTGGATAATGTAGTGTGTCATGCTGTTCAGACAAGAGCCCTTACATGGAAGCCTCCTAAGCCCCTCAAGCATCCCAATGCAAAGGGGGGGAATTGTAGAGCAGTACAATTTTCCCATTGAAACTTTTTTTTTGGCGGACCAGTGATTGCTTCATGACAGAAAACCACCTGGATATCAACAACATCTTTCAGATACGTTCCCTGTTACTGCAATATTCATTTTCTGTTATGGCGGTTTTTGTGGCATGGAGCAAAAAAATGTGAGGGGAAACACTTGTTAACACATGCTGTGGTGTCAGGGTGTTTATGAGTTGTGACTCGTGAGAGGCAATGAGGAAAAGTGCAGACTAACCAACTTCACCACAGGATGACATTACGCCTTGGCGACCCCTTTGTTTGTTCTCCTGCACTGGGGTTCACTTCAGCGCACTGAACAGATACTGCCTACGCACGTGAACATCTACAACTGCTGCCACTTTGTGGTCAACCTTTTGCCTTCAAACGTGAGTGGACACATGCACGCTCCCAGCTGCTGTTCCTTTGCACCGTGCGTTAGTGACAGCGTCGCTACAACCAGACGCTTCATGCGAGAGGACGCCCCAGCAGCTATACTCTGATGAAGCGCTCAATTCACCATGCTTCCAGTACATTTGGGGAGTGAAAAGTAAAAACTGTGATTGTTAAACAATAAAGATGATCTCTGAGCTCACCCCCCACCCCCCCAAACGAACAGTACGGGAGCCTCCGTCTTTATCAAACTGGGACGGGCCGCTCAGCGGGGCCGTCTGCTACTTACGTCGGCTGGGACCAGTAGGCTCCTGCCCAGGTGCTGGTTAAAAGAGAGGCACCAGGCTTCAGTGTAACCATTCATGCTGGGAACATACTTCTTGACTGTTTCGTCATTGAGCCTGAGCCACACGCCATCATCATTGTGGATCTACGGGGGGAGTGGGGAGGGGGGGGAAACAAGAGCAACAGGGCAGGGCAGAGCCGTGCCGTCCTGTTACTATGGAAACAGGATGGGCAGCGCCCACACACACACACACACACACCACACACACACACACACACACACCACTTCTGAGGTTGCAAGACAGTCTCAAGTCAAACTAGACGAGGTCAAATTGAGGTCACAGCAGGGAGCATTGAAGACGGATAAAAATACAGATTATGTGTTGCATTACAGTACAATCAGTAAGAAAGGCTTTGAGTGCTCCAATTTTTTAATTTGTGGATGTAAATGCATCACGTCCTTTGGATTTATGTTGCAGGCGCTCAAGCCTTTCATGGAGCCTCAGAGGGGCTTGCAAGAGTATGAAGCAAATCAAAGTAAGAGCAACCAATTTAGAAGCTTTGCAAGAAAGTAGTTATCATTACTTATAGAGGTAATAACACATAATACATAGAAGACACCAAGCAGGACTCAAAAGTTCTAAAACTAGCAAAAAAAATAAAAATAGCGTACAATACTTATGATTCCATCCTTACTGATTTAAAGAAGACGAAACAAGGAAATAGAATCAAAGTGGACAGTGCTCCAGCTGATACACTTATATAACATGACGTATACTCTGCCTGGTCTAGAGCCAGTTACCTCGTCAATGAAAGTGATGGTGCCATTGACATGCACTATGCCTATCTGTTCGCTCTGCAGGGAGGGGTGACTACGCACACGCAGGCCTGCGCTGTCCTTGGACACAAATTTGCGGACCTGAGAGAAGCAGAGGGGGAGATGGAGACCGTGAGCGGCAGGAGCAAAGAATAAAAAGAAAAAAAGGAGAAAAAAATAAACAAAACAACAAAAAAAAAAGACAAGAAGTGCAGCAGGAGGAGAAGGAGAGAGAAGAGGGAGCAGGGCAAGTTGACGGTGGGGGGGGGTCGCATGCTTTAACCCACACGGAGCTTGCTTCCCCAGACACACAAACAAACGGAGACAGACGAGGAGGCTTTAGGAGCTCCGATTGCAGCAGCGCCAGTTGGAGTTTGTTTTTGATGCTACACTCACACCGGGGTGTGGAAAAGCCACAGAGCACACGTTACGCAGGAATATACACGTTACGCAGGAATATACACGTTACGCAGGAATATACACGTTACGCAGGAATATACACGTTACGCAGGAATATACACGTTACCCCAGGAATATACACGTTACGCAGGAATATACACGTTACCCCAGGAATATACACGTTACGCAGGAATATACACGTTACCCCAGGAATATACACGTTACCCCAGGAATATACACGTTACCCAGGAATATACACGTTACGCAGGAATATACACGTTACGCAGGAATATACACGTTACCCAGGAATATACACGTTACGCAGGAATATACACGTTACCCAGGAATATACACGTTACGCAGGAACATACACGTTACCCAGGAATATACACGTTACGCAGGAATATACAAGTTACCCAGGAATATACACGTTACCCAGGAATATACACGTTACCCAGGAATATACACGTTACGCAGGAATATACACGTTACGCAGGAATATACACGTTACGCAGGAATATACACGTTACTATACACGTTACCCAGGAATATACACGTTACGCAGGAATATACACGTTACTATACACGTTACCCAGGAATATACACGTTACGCAGGAATATACACGTTACCCAGGAATATACACGTTACCCAGGACTATAAATACACGTTACCCCGGGAATATAAATACACGTTACCCCGGGAATATAAATACACGTTACCCCGGGAATATACACGTTACCCCGGGAATATACACGTTACCCCGGGAATATACACGTTACCCAGGAATATACACGTTACCCAGGAATATACACGTTACCCAGGAATATACACGTTACCCAGGAATATACACGTTACCCAGGAATATACACGTTACCCAGGAATATACGCAGTGACGATTAAAAAGGCCGCAGAATTTTAGCTCGTCTCCCCGTTATGGATCGCACAATCTAAATACCACAAGTTTCACAAAATGATGATGAGCCACGACATGCTCTGTATCAGGCTGATGCAGCGTCGGCATTTCAAGTAATTGAAAATCGTTTGATTACTTTTTTATCTATGAGTAATCAATCAATGCAGTTTGAATAGATGACGAGGCTGAGATACAGTGCCATCAGTCTATATGTGTTTATGCACACCAGAACCTGAGTATGATGAATAACTATAATAAAAATATATTTTTGCCACAAATGGACAAAAGGTCTCGATAATAAACTTTTGGTATTAAGTGCATCATATTGTCAAGCGGTTGCTTGTTTGCACATCCAGCAAAGTAAAGCAACATCACACTGGAGTTTTAAGCCTGGTAGCGCTGGTTTAGTCTGCAGAGTCCTGAAAATACACATGAATTCCTTCACTGGTGCGTTTTGGATCCCGGGGCTGTCACAAAACCTGATTTTCACGACACGAATATCTTGGCCAAAGGAATTCACAACGACAATATTATTGCGATATCTATAGAACATGAGAGAACGAACAATGCTATCAGTCAAATTCATCTTTAACTTTGTTCATTGTGCGTTTTGTCCATTTTTTGGCAAATTAACTAAACTCAAAATATGACTGTAGGTGGGTTGCCTAACCATAACCGCATATATAAAAGGATTCAAGAGACACTGGATTACTTACACATAATCTTCATATGTGCTCATTATTAACACAATATTTAATTGTTGAAATATCACGGCTATCGTTAATACCGGTGTATCGTGACGCCCCTATCTACCATGAGAGCGAGCTCGACAGATTTGTTTATTTAAGTCACTCGTGACGATATTCACAATGATCCTGATAATGGAAATTCACTACAATCAACCTATTGAGGGGGTCTCTAGTTTTATTATCGCGATCCATGATAGAATCCGATATGGTCCCATCACCTCGCACTGGACAGATGGCTTACAATCAGCTGTGTGTCCGTTGCTTTCTATGGACCAGCATTAGTTCTGATTGTCAGACGAGCAAACCAAAACAAGGGAAGTGCAAAATAAGATGCAAGATTTTCAGTGCAAGTGGGCAGCACCCCTTTCATATTACAGGGAGATCCGTGTTTCAGTGTTCGTATCAAATTATTGCTCAATGTGGCTTTTATGGTAATAATTTAGTTAAAGTTACAAGTTGGTGTTGACGGGTATAGAAGACAGCACAAACTGTGTCTGGTCTCTGGTGCAGTTGATGGGGGATTGCAAGCATGCATGCATTTTACAGGTGTGTTTGTGTGCATGTTCATGCCCCTGGTGGAGCTCACCTTGCAAGGCTGAGGTTCAGCCTTTGGTTTGACCATCTGAGTGCCGGGTGGTATCATGCCTTTGGGGGGGTCTTTGACTTCTACCTCCATACCAGCATCTGAAAAGAAAAGATTTACAGCTCAAAATCTGAAAATGACAGCGATTAAGTGACTAATCAGAAAGGTTTTCAAATGATGGACTAATCCATATGCATGGCAGCCGCATGACGTTATGTCATCAGTGCATACCCTCTATGTGGGAAAATACTTCAGCCGTTTCCATTGACATATACCTATTTCAATGCCATCAATGGTGACGTGGATTGTGTAGAGGCCGACTGCTCCCGGAGTCCAGTTGGCGCTGTAGGTTCCGTCAGTGTTGGCACGAATCAGCATGTTCTCACTGGGCCTGTGTGGGAAAGGATCAATAAGTAGGTGGTACCTCAGTGGGAAATGTCTTCTATTTCTGCCTAACCTCACTTACCTCTTTGGGGTGGGGGAGGCAAAGCGCAGCTCTTCAAACGAGTAGTTTTCATAAGCCTGCAAAGACAAACGAGTAGGAAGTTAATAACAAAACCACTGGCCTACTAATCATGATGTTCCCTGAATCAAAAATATACACTTATTCACAGAATATATTTATGTTTCTATACGAGTTATTCTGCCAGATTTCATGACTTGTTTTAAAACGTTTCATTATGCATCGCTTCCTCAATAGTCTGAAAATATAAATAAAAGGTTGGCACACTGTAGCTCCCTCAGGTGCAATTATATATTCTCATTGCCATCTTCTTTTGGTTCAGCACCTCTCTACAGCGGTTTTGGATGTGCACGACCACTTTACACTGTTCCTCAATAGTCTTGCATGGCCAGACTTACCACCACTCGCTTGTTTATATTTCTTTAAACCAATCAAAATAGAGGACAGCCAATGTCAGACTTCTACAGTAACGACATCCAGCGAGTCAGACTACTTCCTCAGTCTTTAGTCACTAAATTTACTCTCCTTTTAGTCTTCTTCGATTACCGCTTTCTATATTAAGTATCTTATTGTAAATAAGAAGTGTTTATTGTGAAAATGTAAACACGAAAAAGAAACAGTGGCTATTAAAATGAGCAATTCCTTGCATGTCCTGTAGGGGTCACAAGTTGGTATGTAGCCTCTACAACAGATCTGATAACTGTAACCAAGTGAGGTTATGAGCCAGTTCCAGGCCGCTGACCTTCATCATGGTTATAGCGATGTATCGAGCTTCTTTCACGATCATGGGCTCGTACGTGGCCTCCAGCTTGGGCATTGGCAAACCCCCGAAGGTTAGGTCGGGGCCGGAGGACGACGGCGAGGAGCTCCCGGGTAGCCGCTGCAGCCTCTTCACATTCTCCGGCTGCATCGACTTCTTCTGTGAAACGGGCACGGCCTTTACCTCCACCTGGACACGTGACAGATGAGAAACACACGTCAGATTTTTGCCAATGCAGGCAAAAAATGATTACGCAGCTCCGATCTTATTAAAAAGAAATGCATCTCTTGGAAGCCAAAGCAATCCCTCCTGACCTTCATGTGAGGAACGTGCACCACATCTCCGTACTGGTCTTTGGTCTGCACGACCACGGTGGTCGGCCACCCACAGCGTATGTCGTCTTTGTTCAGGATCAGAGACGTCTTCTGGGGGTCCGCGTAAGAGTCCGGCTGCAGCCACCTGGAGGGACGAAAAGGACAAAAGGAGAGAGACAGGGTAGTACATTTCTAATCTGTGATGGAATTAAATTGCAGAGGGAAAGCTCAAATGAAAGTTACAACCAACACATGGTTCAAAACAGAAAACGCATAGTGCATGTTTTGCTCTCTTTAAGCAACTAGAACTAACACGGGACAGACAAACAAACGTTTACCTGGCCAGACGTCCTCCGCTGGAGGTCTGTACGCAGGTGATGAAGTCCTCGAGGAAAGAGTGCTCATTGGTTTGGAGGTGCAGGGGCAGATTTCCCTCCAGGGCCTCCAGGATGGTGGGGGAGTGAGACAAGGCCAGACCCTTCCCCAGGATCCCAGAGTGGGACTTACAGACCTGGGGTGACGTCAAAGGAAATGAGAATCAGGGAAGGTAGAGTGATGATGAAATGTAAAAATCCTTTCCACGAGACAACAAATAAGAGAATTTAAAAGATGACAAACCTGAAGAGAGGCTTCCTCGAGAATCTCAAGATCCTCCTCCAGTTCATTACCTTAAATTAAAAGATTAGAACAACAGATGAATGATTTACTCGAGACGTTATTCACGACAGCCGAAGCAAATCCCCTCATCCACAGTTTTCCATACCGATAGGGAGGGCCAGGTCCTTCTTCATCAGAGCTGCAGCACACACACTGCCCAGGTAGGCCAACTCCTTCTCCAGCTGGATGATACCCTGAAACGTCCATAATGCGATGGTCAGGAAGGTTGCTCCCCCCCCCATTATGCAGAAAAATGGAAGTCCATCCCGCTGCACAATATACAGAGGAATGTGCGAGTGTGCCTGTACCTCATCGGGGCCGGGGTTGAACTCGTATCCCACGGCAACGCACTTGAAGCCGTAGAAGCAAGCCTTCTCGTCTTTGACGTAGTCCGAGGCCGTCTCCAGCGAGAACAGAACTTCGTTTCCTGAAAGCAGAGAGGGCAGAAACATGGAAGATGAAACGAGAGACAGGTGGGCGGAGGTGTGCATGCAGGGAATCGCTGGTAAACTAATGAGCGCCGGCTGCAGCAGGTGGCTCAGCGAAGCATCATTAAAGGAGATTAAAGCACAAGACGAGAACAATTAAGATCAATGAACTACAGCTGTGTTTAGGATGGTGTCACTGCTCGATTCCTACCACGTCATGCTACACGTGTGTATACACACACACACGTTACCTCAATAAAGAATACGTTTGCCTGTTTTTCCCAATAAAGGAATAGTTTGGCTTTTTGTGGGGTGGTATGCTGTACTTCTCCAGTCAGTGGACGACCTACAGTAGATGAAGTTTGGAGAAACAAACATGAGTACCAGCTCGGGAGCAAAGCAATGTACTGCTGTGGATTGGGCGGCAGCAAAAACCTATTTTAGATACCTAAAAAAAAAAATTCAAGGATGCGCTATATTTAGAATATTTTCTCCGCCTTACCTTGCCGCCAGACAGCCCTTTCTGACAGTGAGCTGAAGCCGTTACCTAGGCTCTCTGTTAAAAGGTACTAAACTCTTTTGAGAGAACCAGTCATTTAGCCTTGCAGAACACAGGAGTTTGCTGGTCTACCGCTGCCTCGTCGGCCAGTTTGTTGGTGTTATTGTGTGACTTTGGTGAATCTGACCGAACTCATTAAAGTAATAACGTCACACAGTAACACAAACAAACTAACTAACTTATCGAGGCAGCAGTCGACCAGCAACTCCTGTGTTCTGCGGCGTTAAATAACTGGTGCTGTCAAAAGGAGTATTGTGTCTTTGCAGAGACCATAGATGGATACAATGGCTTCGGTTCCCCGTCAGAAAGGGCTGTCTGACAGCAAGGTAAAGTGGTGAAAATATTCTAAATATAGCATACACTTAAACTAATAATGATTTATTTAGGTGTCTGAAATATGTCCACAGCAGTACATTGCTTTGATCCCGTTTCGGTACTCATGTCTGTTTCTCCCAACTCCATCTACTGTAGCAACACACAGGCTTTTAGTGCCTCATAGAAACCCACTTGTAAAAATCCAAACCATCCCTTTCAGGTATGTAGCACATCATCCCAGACTCTGCTGCAGAGCAAGACACTTGGTTGGGCAGTACATGCGCTAGCTGAGCATTTTATGATTCTGTCCAGAATATAATTTAAAAAGAAAAACATTTGATCGTCATTAAAGTTGATGTGGACAAATTCACTGCAATGCATACTTTTCCTGATCTTTTTAAGACATTTTTCATCTGACAAGCACTTCAAATGACAAAAGTAGTATCACATCCAATCGTAGTGCCGATGAAATTAAATATCAGAGAAGTGCAATCACTTAGCAGCCAATGACGATGTCAAAAAGCACTAATATTGGGAAGCAGCAGTTGGCAAATGTAATTAAGTGCCTTCAAAAGGTTCATGTCTTGATTTTGATTTTTAGAATCTTTCATCTTATGTGGTAAACTTATTTTTCTCCATCGGTCTACTATACATTAAATCAACCAAGTCTCTTGGCTTTCAGAACTTGTGGATTTATTGCGATTCTGTTATTGCCAAAACAACAGTCTGATCATAACTGCTGATTGTTCATTAGCTCGGCCTCGCCTACCTGGCAGCACCAGGACGGTGGTGGGCCAGCCGGTGGAGCCAGAGAACTTCTTGAGATCAGTCCAGGTGTTGATGGTGTCATGGACCAAAGGTTTGCCCCCCAGGCTGGACAGGTGGAGGGTACGGCTAGGGATGAGCAGGCGTAGGACGTCCTCTGGCTGCGCCGTGCCGCACTGCTGATCGAACTCGATGGTGGTCCAGCGGACACAGTCGGGGAAAGACACCTGAGGCAAGGCGAGACGGAGCAAGATTCAGTTTGAGACTTTAAACTACAGCGTGTCTCCGACTCGGTCCTGATGCACGTCTCTTGCTCAGCAGTCAGCATGCCAAAGGACACCTTACCCTGTATTGTGTGACGCCAGCTTGTTTGTAAGGGTGGTCACTCTCAATCACAGAGTAGTGGTTGGAGGTGGTGCAAGCCGACAGGCCCTGCTCCGGCTGGTTGCCGGTCGTGCTGTCTGTTGACTGGTTGGGGTTGAAGGTGGGTGGGGCGTACTTTTGGTTGAGGGCGGAGACAGCAGGTAACAGCTCCTGAACGAGTCCGAAGACCTCAACGGCAGCCTGGGTGAGGGAGAGTGAGGCATTTCACCACGATGCCGCGTCAGCGAGAAACAACTCATGAAACAAGATGAAGGCTCTGCCATCTTACCTTAGGTACAGACGCGGCCACGGGGCCGATGTAGGCCAGGATGAGGGGCAGGAGCATGGAGAACAGGCTGGAGGAACTCAGTAGCTCGGGAATATCGTCCACTGGAGATAAGAACAGGACATTGATTAAACACAAGAGAGGCTGAACACATAAGATCCAAATGAAATAAAAGGTGGCTATGCTTCTTTAATACGTTTGTTGCTCTTACCATCGACAGCAAAAGCCCTATGAAGCAGGTCCTTCGCAGCTCTGACCACAGCGCTGACCACGGACAGAGCTCGGCTACAGTTCTTGTCTTCCTCATTGGCTTTGCTCAGCAGCTGAGACTGGAGATCCCCGTCGTACTCACTCCTTCAGCCACGAGAAAAAAGAAAAAGTCAGAAAAAGAGCCTCACCCAAATACTTCACAGATTGGATGTTAGAAAATGCCGGCTGTGTGGACCTGTAGTAGAGAATCTGTGGGATCTGTCCTCTGGTCTGGTTGGTGCCATTGCTGCTCAAGCTACAGGTGCTGAAGGTGAAGGAAACGCCGTCGGAGCACTGCACCGTGGTCATGCCTCCGTCCCCGTTCGCCGTCCGGCTGCCGTAGTTCCGTAACCGCACGGCGTACTTTACACCCTCCTGCGACAGAATAGATTCATCAGTGAGACTGTATGCATTTTTAACAAAGACCAGCACACAATTGTAAAAAAAGTTAGAAATCAGTTTGTATTTGTATCTCAACTGCAAATCAAATGCATGTTTTATTTTCTTGAGAAACCTATGTACCTTGAGCGGCACGGCCTTGTCCATGCGAATCTCCGCAATATCGCTGGGAGAATCGTCAGTGCTGTAGGTGCCCTTCACCAGCTCCAGGGACGTCCACCTGTGAGAATGTGCCGAGTCTCCTGGGTGCTCCGTCTGTGCCTGAAGGGAGATGGGAACACAAGTTGTATGAAAAAAAAAAAAGAAGTCACGCAAAACCAAAATAAAGCAAGCTGAAAAGGATCCCTAATCACTTACATCGTCGGCCAGCACCTCCAGTTCATACTCATGGATGCCCCCTCCTCCGTAGACGCACACGCCCACCAGCACAACACCTGGCTTGTCCACGGTCATACAGATGGCATCCGGAGAGCCATTGCCCGTGTTCCAACTGCGGCCCTGGCTCGTTTTGGTGAAACGGTTCGGGGATGCTTTCACGGAGTGGAGCGAGTTCAGCCCATCAACCTAATAAGCAAGGACACAATAAGAGACTTGGCCAAAACATGTCTTACATAACCACACAGGGCTGATTAACACATTTGAGGAGGAACTCAAGCATTAGCAAACAACCAAATCCTGAGCTAGAATCACCGCCTCGCCGGATGTATTCCTCCGCCAACCAGCCTTGTTGCAGTTTACATTCATGTCCATCCAAAAGGTCATCACTTCACCCCATTAGATATGTGTGTGAAATTGTCATAATTAGGATATGAGTTATGGCCAAAAAAGGAGTTTTATGAGGTCACAGTGACCTTCGACCACCACGCTCTAATCAGTTCACGTTCCTGCCAAATTTGAACAAATTCCCTCAAGGAGTTCCTGAGACATGGCATTGACGAGAATGGTACGGACAGACGGCCCGTAAACAGAGAGAAAATGGATGAACTCTAAAAGATCCATTGTCTGAAATGAACAGTGAAAACTATTACTATTTCTATCAGTCTGCTGACAACAGAGAGCCAGAAACGTCTGCAGAAGGGACCCGGTCCAGGTGCTCAGGGGAGGAAGAGTTGTTTCCCTGACAACGGACTGGGGAGAAAAAAACAGGGGCTGCTGTCGAGTGACGGTTACTATGGCGACGAGAGCGCAAGAGTCTTCAGCACAAGGGTATGCGTGTGATGATAATTAAACTAAGAGTGTGACAAAGGGAGGACGACAGGCATCTGTCCCACCCACTTAGTGACTCAGCATATCGTAAAAAACAATAAAGGGAATCTAATTCCCACTTCTTCTGTGACTGTTTGGCAACAGCACAGACATCACCTTGTTCCACGAAAAAGCTGTCACTATGAACGGTTAGTGCGATAACAACAGAGCTTTAAGTAAAAGGACATGGCACGGGGAAGGAGGAAAGACATTAGAGCCTCGTTGAAAAATCTACAATTCAGAAATCTGCCCTGTGACGATTTTGAACTGAACTTTGACCCCTGCTGTTTGAAATGAGTCTGTACGTGTTCCACAAGAGCACAAAAAGAGGAGAGCAGGTCTTATAGGATGATGGACTTGTGTATGTTTTCCAAAACCCAGCCCTGCGGCCCCTACGTACACGCCTTGTGCTTGTGAGGGTGCGTGGATATTGTTACGTTACCTCAGAGCCCAGGGCCGAGGCGGTGAGCTCGGAGACGATGGAGGCCAGCAGACCGCAGGTGTTGGAGACCAGGTGTGGGGAGAACAGCTCCACCTCCTTCCTCAAACTCTTCCTCACCGGCAGCACCACGATCACCAGCATCTTCTCCAGAACCTCCCGGAAACTGGCCATGCCCATCAGGTTCTCCTCCGTCTAAAGGGAGAGAGAGATATGATGTTACTCTTTTGATACAGAGTTATCTGAGCGATTTTGACGGGTTTCCTGGGTCGCCCACCTCCACCATTTTGAAGGGAGGGCACCCGACGCACCGTGTACAACGTGCAAAAACTCACATGGCTCAGTTTCTCCATGTGGGCCACCAGCAGGGGGAAGCGGTGAGCGAGGGCAGAGTCGTTCTCCGTGCTGACTTGTTTGACCAGTGAACGCAGCAGCACTTCCCCGTCGTATGCGATGGGCAGGATGGAGGTCAGCTTGACCGAGGTGTTACACAGAGCCGACATCACGGCCGCCAGCAGGCGGCTGCTGGACGTGCGAAAGTTGGCCTCGGCAATGTCCTAAAAGAGGAGGGAGGGAAAGAATGAATCTGAATTGATCCCCTTTTTTAATGTTTCTACAACGTTCATTTAACAACCTAAGACTTGATAAGAGCCTCACCTCAATATCTAAAATGTTCACTAGTAAAAGCGTATCTGCTGGCTATTAAAAACACTCTTGACCATCTTTGGAGCTTAAATAATTGGTCGATTAGTCGACTGACAAAAAATTATTCATCAACTTCTTTGATTATCATTGTTCAAGTCAACATTCAGTGGTTACATGTTCTCAAAATGTTCAAATGCTTTTCTGTTTTTAGAAATGTTATATCTTTGGGTTTACGATCTGCTCAGACAAACAAAAGTAATTTGAAGACGTCCCTGTAGGCTCTGAGAACTTGTGATGGGAGAACTTATACACTGCACTAATGATACATCAGGGGAAAAAACCTATGAATTGCTAATGAGAATACCACTGAAACTAGCCTCAGTCCTATTCAAAGACTCCTTGTCCTCTGGTGTCACTGACCTGGTCCAGGCAGTTGAGTAGGTCGCAGAGGCAGGCCCACTGCAGAGCCGGGGTCGGGTAGAACGAGTGGAAGCAGGCGGTGAAGGTGTTGTGGCACTCCTGCAGCACGGCCTCCAGTAGGGTCAGGGGTTGAGACAGGTAGCCCTGGGGGTCGTTGTCCAGCTTGGTCAGGCAGTTGTCCATGCCTTCTGACAGGATCTTCTTCAGCAGGCTGCGCGTCTTTCCCACGCACTCTGCCAGCTTGCTGGATTCCTCCACCACAGCTTTGGTGCTGGCTAGAAATCAAAGGACAGAGAGGAAAAAGAAAACACTGTGAGGTCTTACTAACAGTAAAGCGTTCACTTGAAGTGTACTTTTTGAGATATAAACACAACCTAGTCTGTAAAGGCTCTAATGTTTTCCAGGCCACAGACATAAAGGATCGGCACACTGAGTATTTCATTAAAAAAAAAATGTTTTGTCGTTCAAAAAAGGCAGGAACCAGCAGCGTCACTAACGGTTTGAAAGTAGCAACGCTGTGATTTTCCTGTTGGCAGAGAACGAGCCATTATACAGTTCTCTGTGCGCCTACCGGCGATGGGGAAGATCTCACAGATGTAGACCCTGAGCAGGCGGAGGCAGCACGTGCCGACAAAGCGCAGCCTCTCCAGGTCCAGCAGGGTGGCTGTGTACTGGAAGCCCTTCAGCCCTCGCAGCTCCTCCACACCCAGAACCAAGGTGGTCCAGCTCCAGTGGAGGACACTCAGCAGAGACTCAAAACATTCCTACACACACACACACACACACACACACACAGAGAGCGGGGGGAAGAGAGAGAGAGAGAGAGAGAGAGAGAGAGAGAGAGAGAGAGAGAGAGAGAGAGAGAGAGGGGGGGAGAGAGAGGGGGGAGAGAGAGAGAGAGAGAGAGAGAGAGAGACAGAGAGAGGGGGGAAGAGAGAGAGAGAGAGGGGGAAGAGAGAGAGAGAGGGAAGAGAGAGAGAGAGAGGGGGAAGAGAGAGAGCGAGAGAGAGGGGGGAAGAGAGAGCGAGAGGGGGGGAAGAGAGAGAGAGAGGGGGGAAGAGAGAGAGAGACAGAGAGAGAGAGGGGGGAAGAGAGAGCGAGAGGGGGGGAAGAGAGAGAGAGAGACAGAGAGAGAGGGGGGAAGAAACAGAGAGAGAGAGGGGGGAAGAGAGAGAGAAAGAGAGAGAGAGAGAGAGAGAGAGAAAGAGAAAGAGAGAGAGAGAAAGAGAAAGAGAAAGAGAGAGAGAGAGAGAGAGAGAGAGAGAGAGAGAGAGAGCGAAAATGCTGTTTTATATCATCTGTCAATACAATTAAGCAGGTAGAAACACAGAGGAGGCCAAAGAATATTCTAAACCCCGAGACGATACTGACCACTGAGACGGTGCGAGCGAATGAGCGTTTCAGGATGTGGACCGGTTCACTGGTCTGCTGCTTCCCTTTGGCTGCATTGCCGTCATTTGAAGGAAGCCTGATGTTAAAATATAAAGAAACAATCAAAATCCTTTACTTGACGAGCCTACAGACAGAGAAATGCTTGACTCACTGGAAGCAGAGTGTAAAGAATGATACGTGCCTGTAAAGGAGCTGAGGTATTTGACCCGCATTGACGTCCGTACCGTTGTTTGACTTCTTAGAGCTTTTGAACTGAAAGACCACACTTAAGGGGGGAAAAAACAAAAAACAGATAAATTAAAGGGCTGTGACCGGTATTTTTCAAATTCAAACATTATCGAACTAAATGGAAAATATGATGGACGTATCCGTCTATAAATACAGCAGCATCCTCTCTATTGTGAAAGGGGGTTTTACCCGTCATCTGTAGTAATGGTGGCCTGTCCGTGGGAGCCACAGTCACTGCTGGGTCCAGACACCCGGGCCCACGCCACATACCACCAGCCCAGCTGCAGCAGTACCGGCTCGTCAAACATCATGGCGTACTTCTCCCTAAAGACAAGACCAGCATTGCTCCCATGAATATTTTCATTTTTAAGAAAATAGTTGGGAGCACCGAAATAATCTTTTTTTTTTTTTTACCTGGCAGCACAGTCGTACGCCAGCACGTCGGTCTCAGCCAGCAGGTCGCCGTCTGTCTCGTGGTCACCCCCGTCAGGTCCCAGCTCGAAAAGCTGCACAACAACAGGACTGGGTTAGTAGGTCGTACACGCCTGTGATACATTTGAGGCCAGGACTCTACTTAATCCATGGAGTGTATTATCCTCCAGTAATTGGTTTGAGGAGGTTTGTCTGACTGTTACAATGCAATTATTGGAGCTTTGCATTGATTATGGTCACACAACGTAATGTTTTTGTCAGCATTGTCAGTTCTGGCGCAGAGCAGGTGAATTCTAGAAATTGCAGATACACTACTATGAATACATGTCTGAAGAGAATCAAGTGTCTCTTCGTTAAAAAAATAAAAAATATAAAAAGTGTCAGAAGGGGGCTCACCTTGATCTTGGCAGTGTACTCCCCTCGTCCCCCGAACAGACCCAGTCCGCCCAGCAGGACGTCTGCGTCGGCACAGAACCGGATGGCCTCCACAGAGTGGGCCGAGTAGCCCCACCCACCACCGTGACCTACAACACCACGCATGGGGTCAGTGAGGCTACGCAAGGCTCACAGACGCCGTTTATCCACTTTGGCTGTTCACTACAAATGTACTGTACCAGCCAAACGCTTGTCGTGTCACACATCATTTACCATGAGTCCTGCACAAAGAGCCCACTTACTCTCAAAGCGGTTCACCACGCTGTAGTCCTCCTTGGAGTAGACCTTCATCACTGCCTGGGTTTCTTCCTCCGCACTGGCCACGCCCATCTTTAGCTCTTGCATGGCCGCCAGTGTATCCAGGCAACCTAAGCGGACGACCCAGTAGACTTCCTCTCAGCATTGAATGATGATGAGCATGAATTCATAACAGCTTGTCATGTTTGGCTACAGTCTAAGAGCGAAGCTGTCCGTCAAAATGATATTTCCCAAGAATTGAAAGCACATGACTGATTCGACGACAGGGTCCAGTACATGGAGAATCAGAAAAGTGGGGTTTGGACAGTGGTAACATCTACTTTGAGACACACAGATGCATTGGCCATCATCCCTTGTGTGTACTTATTCATTAGACCTTTAATAAAACATATTCATATGACCAAAGACACTTTGCTGAGGATTACCGAGGATGTGCAGGGCTCCGTGAGAGCGCGTGGTGGTGGCATGTGATCCGGAGGGCAACGCGAGCTCCGGACTGAGGATGCTGCAGCGAGCCTGTAGATCTGTGGCGGAGGGCATCCTGGCGTCAGCTATCACCGCATTGTAGCACAGCATCTCTTTTGCAGCAGGCAGGAACCTAAAAGCACACGGAGGGATACGAAGAGGGTTAACACCTGGAAGGGGCTACATTTTCAGCTTATTTTTATTATTTTAGGCTTCGTGAAAATAGATGGAATACATTTATTCCAATAAAAAAACAATCCACCGTTCACAAGTTTCACTTCAAATTGGTTATTTGAAAAAAAAAAAAAGGTATGGACCCTTTCAAATAAAATTAACCAAATTTAATTGAACCTTATTTTGTTCAGAGCTCTGACCCAACTACCAAACCAAAAAAAGAAAACCTTGAGTTTCTCTTAATACCCAGGTATTAAGTATTTCAGTTCAATACGTTCTCTTTAGTCCTTGTTTATTTCCTCCTTGAATGCAATGGGGTTAAAAAATAAAAAAATATCTGTAGGAGATTTCAACTAAATATTTAAACTTGGGATAAACATAATGCTATATGGTACATACAGGTTAACTACAACTAAACCTAAATGTTAGTATAGTCCTGGAACTGACCTCCATACGACGTCATACACAGGGTCCAGACACAGGCCGAATCCCTGCAGGTCCTCCTGCTCAGAGTCATTGAAGGTCCTGCAGCTTCCGTCCATTTTGTTGATCAGCAAGCATTTAAATGGAGGCGGCTCAGACACAGAGGAGGGCACAAGGCCAATAATGTGTTTACTGGCAAAGATCTCTGAAGTGGCGAGGACATGGGAGTTGATAAGAGCCTCATCGATCCGCAGGAACGTCTGGTCCCCGCTGGCACCAATCCAGGTGGCCTTTCGCCCATATTTGGCCCCAATGTTGGGCATGGGAGAAGGCTTGGCATTCCAGTAGGGCATGTCCAGGATGGGCCGGCCCAGCTGTCCTTTCTAAAGAACAAGAAGTATTCACTCTGAAGAGCAGTTCACAGTCAACCATATCAAAACAGGTGTAGAGCAGTGACCATTTTAAATACTGCTATCAGACGAGAGAAAAGAAAGATAAAGTAAGCTGCAACCTCTTAAAGAGCGAGAATGTTCTTCTTACCGAGAAGCTGCCGAAGGTAAAGACCTGCCCGTCCATGAGGAGAACGGCTGTGTGGTTACTGCCTGCTGTCACCTGAACGCTGGGACCTGGAAGGGCCTGCACCAGAGTCGGAGAGCCCCTAGCAGATGGAAGCATCGAGTTCAGGTTGTGTGTCCACGTGAGTGCAGCAGTTTGTTTACTTTGGTGTTTAATGTAATTCAATGTGAAAAATACTTTTGGGGCTGAATTAAGAAATGTAGGCCTGTGAAACCAACGACCAGCAGCTAGCTTTCCACAACAAATGACAAACTTTGTGCTCCCCCTTCCTGGTCATTACAATTATGGGTAATGTACTATTTTATGTCGTTACCATTGCTTAAAGTGTAAATGACATGAAATACTGCATCCTACTTTCCAATGAACTATATTTGATGTATTACGAATGATTCCGTCCTTTCACTTGAACATGTTATCAGAAGCAATACCTAGAGTTCACGTCTCCATGCCCGAGCTGCCCGTGTTGGCCGTAACCAAACGTGTAGACATCTCCGTTCTCCATCAGCACCACTGTGGAGCAACACCATCGGGGTGGTTATTCACTCAGTTTCTTTACTTCAAGGTAAAAGGAAAACCTCGTTCATCCCTTGTTCAGAGGTTTTCAAAATAATGTTCTTGAAGTCAAATTCAGACAAATGGGGGGGGGGGGCGTGGGGGGGTGTTGTAACGAGTCTTACCCGAGTGGTGAAAACCGCAGCTGACCTGCACAGCTCGCATCTCGCAGTCAAACCTCACGGCCCCGGGGGGGTAGGTGGTGATTTTGCTGGCGTCCTTCTCCCCGCGCTCACTGCTGCCATCTACGAGGCAAACGCACCAAGTCAGCACATTTGAGGAGAGAACGGGTGGGTGGGTGGGTTTGGTGGGGGGGAGGGGGTTGTGGAGAGTGAGGTTTAGTAGCGACTTCAGACCACAGAGGTGGATGTCTCTGCACGGTCCTGGAAAACAGAGCTGGAGGGAGAAGAGCACTCGAGAGAAAACGGGGGAGGAAAGGGAGAAGCATGCCGAGGTAGAAAGGAGGGAAGAAACAGCTCCATAACAGAAAGGCTTTTGGGAACCAGTCCCATTACGGATGTAAAGATTGATTGGGTAGCAAATAATTTGATTTTCTTCTCAACATCTGTCTGGGCTCAATGAGGAAGAGGGAGTCTGGTTTACCCTGAGCCCGGTTTAAGAGGACACAGTTGTGTGCGCGCGTGTGTGTGTGATGGAGAAAAGTTGGATAGAGTCCCATGCGTTACAGTAAATACAATCACAGTCAATACCCTTTTGGACCAGGAAGCAGCTCATTGTGGTAAACCTCTGACCTCTGTATATCTGAGGTCGGCCAGAGGAGATGACAGCTTTAGGTTTTCAATATTACCTCGCAGTAAATGTCAAATAAAGTTTGACTGGCTCATGGCCCAAACATTTATGAGGGTTTAAAAATGTTCAGCTCGTGGTGACAACTGTCAATGTAAGTGTAAAAAAAACAGAAGTGCTCCTCGTGACAACTAAAGCACAATTA
Source organism: Ophiodon elongatus (assembly GCA_016806645.1). Lineage (NCBI taxonomy): Eukaryota > Metazoa > Chordata > Actinopteri > Perciformes > Hexagrammidae > Ophiodon > Ophiodon elongatus. The sequence continues at coordinate 1,596,503 of JACSYO010002006.1, forward strand.
GCGCTTACTGGGAGGTCACGGACGGAGTATTGACGGTGGGGGCGGGGGGTGGGGGCATGGACCAAGGATGCTCAGAGGACTGTGGTATATAACCATACAACCTCCGGTAGCCTTCCAACTATGCATCAACCACAACGAATGGTTCCACAAATGGAAAGATATTCTGCACTAAAAGCAGCCTCAACTTCTTCCCCAGACATTGATTAGCTCTGAAACAGAGCACACTGTGGCATCATTGTTTCCACATGGAACAGTGGAAATTACATAAAAAAAAGTGTTTGTCCACAATGAGTTTCTATTTGGAAGGTTTCCAATGGTAGATGAATGCTTTTACATCAACAAGGGCACAATGCTGCAGTTCCCCTCCAACCAGCGCCACCTATCGGCAAGAAAAGTGGCAGCAGCTCAGACGGCCACAATCTACAGCCGGAGATACCAGCTGTTTGTCATATTTATGCAGCCAATCACTGATACAGTATCTGACGTTTTTATTAACTGAAGTATATTTTTCCCTATACATTCTACAGGGAGAGTTTGAAGCGTTGTTGTGTAACTGTGTTCTGTCGTTGCAGCTGAATCCTAAACGTGGGTCTAATTGGAATCACAAGTTGTTCGTTGGTTGAATAGTTAGCTTTGAGAAAAGTAACTACAGGCAATAATCACGTGATGGTCGAGCGCCTGAAAGGTTTAACGTGATGCCAAGTTCATGGATTTGTCTGCGTTTGTGTGTGTGGGCTTGGGGGGGGGGGGGTTCTGAGCCGTTTCCATTAGATGCCTCACATCTGAAAACATGGACTGTAAAGCCAACAGCCCTGCTTCCTTCCTTCTGCATCACATGTTTCAGCTCGGCGTTCATCAAAGCTCGCTTCTCCCCAGTGATCTCTGTTTTTCCGTCTGCTTGCAATGCTAATGTACCCGTGAAGTGGCAAATCAGCCGCTACGGGAGTGACTGCAAGTACATTTTCAGGATTTTTATTTAGGTCAAAACAACAGCAGCGGGCTGAGCAGGCATCCTACTCCGAAGGATTTAGAGCGGTTGAACAAGAAAACTAATGGAGGTTTATTTACTGTACTTGAGCCTTTTCCTGTGTTCGAATTCAAAAAGGGAACCGGCCTGCTGAGGTCGGCCTTTAACCCGGATCTAAAGGCTTCACAGTCATTTCTCCACTGTGAGTCACTGTGAGTCCCATCCTGCCAACAGGCCACATTGTTCTGTTACCACGAGACCTGGTGAAGACATGAGAGTCCCGCCATCAGAGAGGGAGAGAGGAGGTGGGCGGGACAGCCAGATTGGGAGATGAGTCAAAAAAGGGTGTCTCTGCACCCGTTGAGTTAGTGAAGACCAAAGTACCTTTGTGCTTGTCCCGCTTATGCCTTAGTGCCTGAAGGGGTCTTATTCTGGCTAGGGCCTGCTCACGCTGGTTCATAAAAATGGGACCGGGAAAAACAAGGGGGCCTGGAGGAGAAAGACACTTTCACATGCATGCACAATGCTCACAAATGGGAAAGAACACATGATAAATACTTCACCACCACAACAATGCACACACACACACACACACACTGAAAAAGTATAAGCAAAAGGGGGAAGCCACCAAGGCACAACACCCAAGCTCAACCAGCAACTTAGAGTTTGTAGCTCCCCTCTATTCATTGACTGCTACTGCCATCTTCTCACTCTCCTTGTGTCTATGTTTTATTCTCTAATGTAAAAAGCATTAAAAACAACAACAACAACAACAAAAAAGCACACACAGCCCTTCTCTAAACATAGTCCCCAAACTGTTTAGCCCCGATTCATACCTCTGCCCTCCTCCAGCCGGTGCCGGCGGTTGATTCTCTGTCGCTTCTCCTCCTGACGGATCTGAATGTGCTCCTCAATGTTCACTCCTGGAGGGGGGGGGACAGGCACAGCTGAAAACCCCCAAAAGAAAAAAGAAAGGACCCAGGTACAGGCAGCCAAGACAGGATGCAGGAGGAGGAGGAGGAGGAGGGGGGGAAGACGGAGCAGAGCAGAACAAAACAAGACACACATCAATGAGTGATGGAAAGACGTCATGGAGAAGCGATGACTCTGCACAACACGAGAACAAAACAAGAAGCAGCACATTGGAGCGAATGCGACAGGCAGCGTGATGCGTGAGCAGCGCGCTCGCATAGCTCAGAAGAATATATAGCCGACACACAACTCTTCCCCACCCCCCACCCCCCCACACACACAACTTCTGATTCAATATGCTGCAAACCACTGAAAATTGTAATATCACATTGCCTATATGCGTGACATTTTAACATGCAGCTGATTTATCAGACTTGGTGGGCAAAACGTAAACAATGCGAGCGGTGATGCAGGTGAGGTGTAAATAAAGTATGAATGAGTGAAACAGGGTGGGGGAGGAGGAGGCGGGGTCATGACGTGGTATAAGACATCGGTTAGCGTACCTAGTAGCAGGTCCAGAGGAATCATCTCCTTCACTGCGTCAAAGATGCCTCTCTGTCTGGCCTCCTGACCGTCCAGCTCCCTGGCACAGGCCTTGCAACAGCCACACGCCGAGCAGCCAGACTCTCCAGACCCACAGCCACAGATACTGGGAGGACACACGGACAAATACATTCACATTACGAGAAACGATTTAGCCAAAAATGTCTTAAAAAAGATACATTCCCCCACCCCCCAGCCCTCAGCCAGGTGCCCATCTTCTGTCTCTCTCCAGTGCTCACTCATTGAGAAACACATGTGCTGTAGAGTTACTGTAGGTACCGCCTCCGCCCCCTTCCAGATGTGTGTGCCCCTTACCCTCCTGGTACTCTGTCCGGCCGACCGCTGCTGACACAGCTGGCGCCGTAGCCGGTGCAGTCTCCGCACACCGTGCACACCATGCACTGGTCCAGCTTCCACTTGTGCATGCCCGGCTGGCACATCATGCTCTTTTCTTCCTTCTCTTCCAGCTCGTCCTCCAGGTCCTCATCCATGGCCGTGGCCATGCTCTCCACACCGAAAGCTACAATAAACACACACACACACACACGAGAAAGCCGTCAGATTGAGCGTAGTACAAAGACGATGTGCGTTTGTGTAAGACACAATATACAGTATGTTGTGTGTGTGTGTGTGTGTGTGTGTGTGTGTGTGTGTGTGTGTGTGTGTGTGTGTGTGTGTGTGTGTGTGTGTGTGTGTGTGTGTGTGTGTCCATCTGTTCACCTTTCCCTGCTTGGCTCATGGATCCAGTGTCTCTGCCACACTGGCCCTTGTTGTTCACACCAAATGTCCACACCTCCCCGCTCTTGGTCAGAACACACGTGTGGGCCTTGCCCATGGCGACCTGAGTTACAGACTGACCTTTCAGGTCCGTCACCTGGCCTGTGGACGAGAGAGAGTCACGATTAGAAAGAGCGGCAATGACGCGGCTTTCGAGGGAGAGATATTTTAAGATCTTTTTTTTCTTTTTTAAGTCTTTCATCCGTCTTCTTCAAAGAAACTACGGATATGTCTCAGAGAAGCGGAGGTTGGAGAAACAGCCCCGTCCCAGTCAACTCACAAGTGCTGTCACTGTAAATAGCATCTTTGCCGAACATGTAGAGCTCTCCGTCCTTGGTGACAATGCTGCTGCTGCCGTTGTTGCACGCCGTGTACACCGCCGTCTTGGTTTCTAATTTGATCATCTTCTTGGGCTTGTACGGCTTGGGCTGTCTGCGGCTTTTAGCTACAAGGGGGAAAAGAACAGACATCGACGTCAGGACTTCAACCGAGGTGGCTTTGATTCAGCGCTTAGTCTTAGAATGAGTTGTGAAACGTTTGGCCAAAGTTTGAAATGGTCTTACTGGACTCTCCGTCCTCTCCCTTGCTGGCGGAGCCCGTGAAGAACACGCTTCCGTCTTCGGCCACCAGCAGCGCATGAGAGCCATCGTGGCCGACGGAGAACTGAATGATTTTGGGAGACTTTGTGACGGGCAGTTCCACCCATTTCCCTGCAGAAGGGCCACCCTGCTTTATACCCAGGCTCTGGTACTTTCCTGTGTAGTAAATCTGCAAGAGGAAGATGAGTAAAGCAGATCAGGATCAAATGGTTTTCTTACAGTGGGGATTTTTTGGAGCTACAGTATATCCATTGGTTTGCACTATGCTGTGTCAAAAGTTTAATCTGGGTTAATTTTTTTTGGTGGCCCAGAATCTTGAGTCTCCATCTTACTTGGACAGCTGACATCCCTGCTGCATGAACATGGGCTGTCCCCAATACAACTTTTAGTTGTTGCATCAGTAACTCGGGGAGTCAGTCGGTAAGAGAAATAGATCTCAGTCAGATTTACAACTGCTGGAAGAAAAAAATAGAACTCTCTCCTGAAGGGTTGTGTCAGGAGAGACAACCTGCTGTCATTGAGCTCAGGTAAGACCTGTGCAGTAAAACAGCAGTGGGAGTTGTCAACAAAGACTTCCCTTAAACCTGCGGTCATTATTTACTCATATTGGACTTTATTTTGCTATTATTATCTAACCAGAGCAAAACTCAGATTTTTTTTATTGAAAGACAAACAACAACAAAATGAGCAATAATCGCATCATATGAAAGACAATGGTTGCTAGTCCATAAAGAACAATTTGCGCACACGTAGACCAAATGAATACATATACTGTAGCCTGTGTCAACATAAAATAAGAGTCCTGGCTTTGTTGAGACCGTCTGTCTATCCATCCATTTACTCCAGTGTCTCAGTGACGCACGCACGCACGCACGCACGCACGCACAATGAATAATGTAGGATTACTATTTCTTATTTTGTGGGCTACTTGTCTTGTTTTTTGAGAAATGCATTAAAAAAAAGAAATTAGAATAACTGCTTAATGTTTCAGTTTACATCTTTAAAATGTAGTTGGATCATCCTTGAGTCCAGGTGGACGTTTGAGCGAGACATCGCGTTCTCAAGAACGTAGCAGACGGACGGAAAGACATGAAGACGGACGAACGTACAGACGACCCGACAACAGAAGGCCTCGGGCCAAGGCCGCCGCAAACCTGTGTATTGGAATACTGATTTGGACTTCAATTACCGGGGCGAGCTTCGAAGCATTGGGGACAGCCTCAGCACCAACACAGGGTTCTTAGAGGAATAAGGACCTTTCGTGTGTATAGTATCCAAACATAGCAGGTATAAACTGAGATGCTACGTGTACAAATGCTGCTGCTGGGGGAGATTTTCCTCTTATAACCCAAATCATCTGACATTCACTTTCTCAAAAGAGAAAATACGCAGAACAAGCCGTACCTTGTCAACCATAAACACTGGGCCTTCGACTCTTTACATAAAATATCTGGCATGATGTCCAACCCGAGCGATGACTGAACTTTGTGCCAAGACGCAGATCAGCTGCTCCTATTTTTACCCATCCAGCCAGTCTGGGTTAAGGTAATCTGCAGATAAAGTGTGTGGTGAGATTAGGACTCCACACAGACACAGAAATGTGCAACAGGCGCTGCTATCTCCATACGAGGCCCACTGCACCACACCTACAGCACAGAGACACACAACCACACCCTCCAACAAACCGCATCGCCGGCATGCTGGTCTGAAATAAATGTGACTTATCTCACTCAGTCGACCCAGTCACTCCCTACAGTGATTGGGCCGACTGCTCCATTACAGACTGTAATGGACTTAAGACTGCTGTGTTACGCTTCGTTTATACTCGCGCGTGGGCGAACCGCCTCAGATGGCGCGCGACCAACGAGCATGCACCAAGGCGTTTATGCCTTTGCATTATTCTCCGAAACATATCCGTGGACTACTCTACTTCCTTTATACAAGGCCTGAAAACAAAGAAGCCAAGTATTAAACATAGTATAACAAAAAAGTTTGATTATCCTGCAAACTATTTTAATTGGGTTGCAAAATATAAAGAACTCCTGTTTCTAAAGCATCTAAAAAACTGATTATTTTCTTTGTAAAATCCTCCCATCATGTTAGTGGCGCTTCTATCAGCGAACCATTTGTGGCGGTCACGTCTGAAGAGCTCTGATCACCGGCCTGGTTACCGATTCAGAGGTGAGCGACCAAGAGCCGGAGCGTCCGCGGCTAAGATTACGTCATTTCCTGGCGTGTGCACCTCGCGCCGGCTTCCCTACGGCGAGAATAAACGAGAGTTCACCGCCGAGTCACGCGGTGCCCTGAGCGGATTCCTCTTTACCCAGACACAAACATAGAGTCTATAATGTTTACTCTGCCATCATTAAATGTGTAAACACTTATTATTTCATGTTTGTGCTCTTCTATAAATTTGTGACCACAGAGAGCTTCACTTGCAGGGGGCCGTGGGGGTTTCGGTCAGAGCTACTGCTTAGCTGGGGGAAATGCTTCCAGTTACTCAAGCAGAGGGGTCACTGGCTGAACATGCAGATCAAAACCAACTCAGATTTTGGTCCAGAGCACAATAAACAATGCAGAGACCACGAGCCACCCCCCAGCCCCAAACAAATACAGCTCCCTCGTTCTGTTTTATTTAAAGGCAATATAGCTTTGAGGGCAACCAAATATATCCCCAACAAGAAGAGACGCCTTATTGTTGTGCAGCCTGACACAAGGAAAATCTGACTGCAGCTAACTGCACACAGATGTTATGAGACAAAGGGAATGTGGGTTTTATACGATGGGGTTCATGTGGCCAGCGTGACGAGAGGAGGAAGAGAACGCGTGCAGAAATACAACTCATTGAGACCTTCTTTCCCACTACGTTGCCCCTCTGAAGCGTCATTAGCAAGACGGGAGCTGTGGGAGCTGCACGGTCCAATCCGTTACAACGCTCGATTTTTCTTGTTACTACTATTTAGGCAGATAGGATTTTTCACACTCACCTTTCCCGAGGCGGTTTTCATCAAAGCAAACTCTCTGCCTGCTCCGAGCAGCGCTGCCTCCTCATCAAAGCCGGTGCCTGGGAGGACAACATTTAGAGACAGATACACAATCAGACAACGTTGGAGAGCTATGATGCTTATTTTCTTTTTATAGTCATTTGGGTTTTGAACCATTTCTGACACATTTGCAAGCCTTGTTGACCCAAATGCCTGTAGCAGGTATACGTATGCATATTTGAAAAAATCCCAAACCCACAGCTATAGACAGATATCAGTATATTCTCATCACTCACTGATGATGTGCAGATCCTTCTCCAAGTCGAACAGAGAGATGCCGCAGGCATGCAGACATTTCCTTGCCAGCTTCAGCTGCAGTTCCTGCTGCAGGGCCGGGTCTGAGCTCATGGTATAGATCCGCACCACGAAGCCGTCCTGCGGGAGTCGGGGGGGGCGACAGGAGGAAGCGGCGGTTAGTTTCATGACTCAACGTTGCTACAGTGGGGCACCAGCTGACAATGTTAGGATACAGGAAGTCCCTTAATGAAAACATATCCCCACTTTCAGCTCACTGAATCAGAGCAAATCAAGCTCTTAAAAAGGAAAAGTTCAAAATCATGAGAAACAAATTGCTCATTTCTTTTCTTGCCATGAGTGACAAGAAAAGATGTATCTCACTCGCACGTCTGAGGGCAGTAAGAACGCAGAGAAGCATATTTTGGACATCAAAACACTTGACTGCACATGTGTGATTGACTTTAGTGGGGGATGAGGTAATTTGCTACAGATGCATAGGATAAGCACACTCCTTACCAGAGTCATGGATAAGACTATCAACTGGTGCTCCATTTATCCCAACACCACCATGGTGGGTGTGATCTAGCCACAACTATCCAACACTTCCAATTGGTTATCCGTGTAGAAATGAACCACTGGCAGGTCGAGGCTGATGTGGTTTGGTTTTCTTCCCGGGAAAGGCTCACGCGACAGGACGCGTAACGGGTCATGGAAGGACGCGTCGTGGCAAACGTGGGCGTCTCAATCATCGTGTTCAACGGCCTTCATTTCTAGAAGTCCAGATTAAAACTCAACCCGGGAGTTCTCAAACTAAAACAGCTTTGACAGCATTTTCAAAAGCCTCTGATCTAAGGGGTTCTGAGACACCGGGGCAGGGCGGACGCTGTGCGTTTTTAAAACGTATGGGTGTGGACGCAGCCTCTGACTCAACGCGGGGTGAATAACAGATGACGCAACTGCCAGAGATGTGGGCTAGTCAGACTGCGGGGGTTCGTGGCTGAAAAAGGGGGCAATTTACGAGGGAGGGTAGGGGGGTAAAGAGAGGAACACAACGAGGAAATAATTGGGAGATAACAGGGGTGTAGGAAAGGATGAAGGGTAGCGTGGGGGACAGTCTGGTTTCCTCGGTGTGGTAATGATGACGCACTCATCTATTGTGCTTTGGTTCCCCGCGGAGCAGAGCACATGTGCCCCTCACATCATTAAATAAGCGCCTCTATCCTCTGGCCAGTAGTGACCCCGCCTCCCCACCCATTGACTCTTCCTCCCTCCCTACATGTTACCTTCTTCCTCTGCCTATCCCCCTGACCTCCTATAGTCCCCCCCCTCACATCACCCTCTCCCTCCGTCTTCCCAGCATCTGAAACCCCCTCGTCGTGTGAATCATGTGGTTTTCCTCAAACGTTAAGTGGTCTGCGCTGTGGTTGCATTTGCTGGCTGCTCACAAAAAATAAATAAAAAATGCATGCAGCTTCCGAGGACTCCCCACTCCTCCCACTCCTCCCACTCCTCCCACTCCTCCCACATTCAATATTCCACCCCCTTGATTAGCCTAGAGACTGCTATCAGGCTAGCTGTGACGGCAGATATATGGATTTCACGGCTTCCCCTCCCCCACTCACATCACATAGTGTTTATGCAGATAACTGCTCGAGAGATTAAGCTCTCTGGAGAATACCCACATCTGGTGCCACTCCCACATATAGGCATCACACACAGCTACACCCCACCCCCCTCAGTGGCACAGCTGGTGATCAGCTGTGCGTCATGGGGCAGCGCAAGAGGAGTAGCTACCCGATTTTGACGAACAAATTATTTGGTTTTCATGAGGGGAACGTGTATTGAATGTGTGTGTGTGTGTGTGTGTGTGTGTGTCAACGATGAATGGCACCGTAAACATATGGTCTCTGCATTTCTTCCGGTCGGAACAACTGCTCACAAACGCTGACAATTGAGTTGGACTCTAACAGCCTATAATTTAACTGCTGACATGTAGTTCGGGATGACTTGCCACACTTCTGGCGGAACAGATTTGTTTGTCACTCGCCCGTCTGGAGCCACAGATACATATCACGTTAATCTCTGCAGCCGTCCTCACCGGCGTCGTGCAGGAAGGGCGTAACAACGACCTGAAGCCTTTGTTTAGGTCTAACTTTTTGCTACACACGCGTAAACGCAAGGTTATTCCCAATAAAGCACTGCTACTTTACTACATAATTAATGATTAGAGCATTAATTCATTATTTTAATCACTAAACTTTTATCACATTATCTTTATTTTCCTATCATCCAACCTTGTTCTTTGATTGCATTGTGTCCGATGGCATGTTTTCTCATTTATTGCCGTTTATTTATTGATTATTTATTGTTTGTGTAAAGTCCTCTTTAAAGTTGATACCCAACTGATACCGATTACATTTCACGTTAAAAAGGTTTTTTCTTTTGAAGCGCCTGAGAAAGATGAGGCATGCTATCGTCATGGTGACGAGGAGTCATTAGACGTACGTCTTTGCAAGCTGCGATCTGGTTGATGTACTCTCCGTCTGTGAAGATGATGTTCTGTCCGTCTGAATGTTGACCTGCAACGAGAAGCAAAGTGAATAATACGCAATAACTTAACTCTCATGAGGTGGGTATTTTTTATTTTTTTTAAACAAGCCAAAAAAGTGTTTTCTTAGAACCTGGCATGGTGACGGTCCCCTCATGCTCCAGAGTCTCAGGGTTGATCTTGATGGCCGACATTGTGTGGTTACTGGTGTCCCGGTACAACAAGTACCCCTGAAGACACAAAAGTAATAGTCAGTAAGGAGGATTTCTAACTGAAGCCTCACAGCTCGCTGACACATATTGTTGATAACGATGAAGACGATGCTGTATATTAAACTCAAAGCCTTTTCCAAAGCCACTTGAGTGAAATGTATGTGCGGAGCATGTCGATGAAAGCTCCACTACCAACCTGAGCGAAGCCCAGCCACGATCTCTTGTCCTTTCGGTTCCTGGTACGAGACGTGGAGTTGTACACGTGGCCCTGTGAGGCATTGATAACAAACACATGAGCAGACGACCACAGACACGGATAAACCTCTAATGTAAAAAAATATATACATCGTATTTATCAGTCATCAACCTCTTTAAAGCGAGAGTATTCCGTTATAAAGCAGAGATATGGCTGCCTAGTGGCAGTGTTCTCTGTTCTCTGCTAGAGGCGCTTCTGTTATTCAGCCTGCCCTCATTTATATAAATGGCTTGGAAAAAAATAACAGACAACACCTGTCAGTATAAATACAGTTCAACAGCAACACAAACTGTCCATGATGTCAAATCAACACCTGCAAAAAACTGATAATAACCTTCATGAATTTACTGCTGGATTACACTGCATTAGTTTCAGCCTAGTGTACCTAATAAACTGGCAACAGAGTGTATAGCTTTATAGAACTGAGCCAAGAAACGCAGTCCTCCTTAAGACTTGTGACAGTCGTTTGTATATAAACAATCCAGTTAAACGGTTTATTTCTTGTAAGAATTAAGAGAATTCTCTCAACTCATGAACCCATCTAAATCCCCAAACTCAGGAGACACGGTGGTCATCACACTACAGTTCACGACATGCACCGGCGAGAGTCACGTACCCTGACGGTGCCACTGTATCCGGAGCCCACTTTGTAGAGTCCGTCCTTGCAGAGCAAGTAGAGGAAGGAGCCGTCGGTCTGCAGGAGGCAACGCTCGTCCTCGTCGATGGCCACCTCCTTCAGGATCCACTTGTTCATGAGGGCGGCACGCTTGATGCCGTTCCCGAACCAGTCCTGGATCTGGATCTTTCCCACCAGGACCGCCTGTACGCTCCTCTGCAGGGCATTGAGTATGGTGGGCACCTGGCGAGATGGAAGATACGGGGGGAGGGGGGATTAGCAGACACTTCATAGTCCAGTCAATGCCTAAGAGATGAGGAACAAGGAACCAGGAAACAAAACACTCACTCTGTGTGGCTCTCTGCAGCCTTGTTCAGATGTTTACATTTTAACCGTATACCGGTAAAGGCTGAAACATGTTTATGGTCATTGAAGCATTCCCACAAAAATAAAACGTGCTTTCTGTTTAAAATACTCCGAAAATCTTAGAAAAGCGCTTTTGATATAACGCAGACGCAATAACAAAATAAACGGAGTATGAAACACAGAGGAGAGAAGGGGACAAGCTGGAGATTAATATGGCGTCAGAAGGCGGAGCAGGGCAGAGTCAGAGCGGCTTGACATTTTCTAAAACTCAATTTGTGGCGTCCAGACCCGGCCTGAGTCTCTCCCCGCTCACAGGGAAGTGCACGGTGCAGCCAGAGGTTACTTTATCCTTCTACAGTGCACTTTGGTGATCTGAAGCCTTTCAGGTAAGCTGCAGGACAAAAGATGAACTTAATTGCACCAGACAACTTCCATTAGTGTTTCACAGCCACACCTTAAGGCGTTAGTTTCCCCAACCTGAATACAACAACTGCATTTTCTTTTCTTTTTTTTTTTATTTCTTCTATAGAGATGTGCACCTTTCCTGGTGGAGCTGGTTTGAATGTGACAGATGAAACTTAACGGAGTTATGTTCTGACGCATTCGCTAGTTGTCTCCTTATTTGAATTTTCTCACAGGTGCAAACACAACGTACGAGTGGTGCAGACCTGTCGCAGGAGTCATGTGACATTAGTTTTCCCAATGGATTGTATATTTCATCACTTTGGAGCAATTCTGAGTTTAAAAAAAAACGAGAAATTACACTTCGTAATTATGTTGACGTCATCCTGTTTGACTCTGCAATTCTAATTATAGACGCTAATTATAATTCTTAATGTAATCATATAGCCTAACGGCATCACCATTTAAATTGGCTATTGATGCTATTGCATAACACTACTATATCAATATGAACATCTTAAATGATTTGACCCCCTCTTGTTGCAGTCAGTTTCATATGGAAGCCTTTCTTCTTTATTTCAGTTCAGACCCTCGGGTCACACAGCATGAACAGCACTTGTTATGTTTCCCCGTTCCTTGGCATTTACGTCCCTTAATTCTGTTATTTAAAATGGTAAGACTTTCCTTTAACAGGTGATCAGTGCAAAAGTAAGACGTTGACACAGATGCCAGGCTCACATGTGTGTTCTTCCATCGTGTCGTTTTTTTATATGAGCGCCAGAGATGAATAAATAAAGATGGAGAACACAGTCCTATTGTCAAATGGAGCGTGGTTTCTTGAAATTGGTTAATTACCTGTATCGTCTGGCAGGCGTGGCTGCCGTTGTTGGTGAGGATGGCGGAGACGGCCTGCAGGATTTTGCCGGTGTCTCCCCAGGCCACCACCAGACTGAAGAGGCAGGCGCAGGACAGGGCGGTGATGGCCTGTCCCGTCGGGTCGTTGGGCCCCGTGCTCCGGACCGTGGTCTCCAACAGCAACTGGAAAAGAGACTCTGAGGGAGGCGCACAGGAGGAGGGCGGGTTAGACGTCAGTGAAGGGATCTTTAGGTTGCAACAACATATCTCTGACAGAGTCAAGGGAACGGGCTCAGCCTTACCCAGCACATCCGGAGGCTCGGTCTGAAAGCCTTCAGGCTGCTGTCCCTGCAGCATGTCCAGCAAGGCCTGCAGGCTCCGCAGGCACAGTGAGGGGTGAGAGAACCGGGTCTCTTTTATCAGCTCAAACACCCCGCACAGGCCGATGCCAATGATCTGCACACACACAGACAGACAGACAGACAGACAGAAAGAAGCACATTCTCTGTGAGCTAATGAACACCGCGATGTAACACCAAAGCCTGAGTCTAGAGTAGCAGCTGGGACGCGGCTTCATACATGTGAAATGAGGATGAAACATACTGACATTCTGCATAGATGTAGAAAACAATCTCTTGAGGTTCACATCTGCTAAATAAAACAGAACTGATAAAAATTAAAATAAAAAAAGAGAGGCTTGAGGTAGATGTTTTCTTCTGAGGACGTGTCCTCATCATCCTACAGTAGAACAACCTACATTAAGCTAAGGGGGGGAGAGGGGGGGGGGGGGTGTCACAGTATGTACAGTTACTACCGCTGGCTTCAACATCCACTATGAACATTTTGTGGAACAGACCCACGGGAGAAGGGAGACTGGAGAAGGAGTTTGGCCTAGAAAAAGATGCCGTGTCAGTGTGGGCTTGTTAGTGAATCAAATTATGCTCCAATGTCATCGTCCGTCCCCCACCCACCCCCCCGATCTCATTGAAGAACTTGTAGCCAAAAAAGTTATAACAAAACAACACCGTACACCAAAAGCTGAATAGATATAGATGAACACATCTTTAAGCTTGTTAAATGGGTGTAAGTGAGATACTTTTGTTTTCGGGCACTCCGTCAGTGTTACTTAGCTGAAACACACACGGAGAAGATTCTTAACATGTGCCTCGAAAATATGAACTAAATCACCCCAACATATTCTATCAACAGTAGCCATTTAAATCTGTCCCGATGAAATAGGAACGGCCTTTCCAGTTTACCACGATGACGACTGAGTTAAACCTTTCTGTCTGTGACACTCCAGTATTTACCTGCTAACCCGTATGTGCAGCGAGCACACAACACAATTTGAAATCAACATAGAATTGCACACACAGACATAGTTATTGAAATACTTTAGGACGGTTTGTCCTGTTAGAGTGAGCTTTTTCTTTTTTTTAAAGGAACAGCTTTTAAATAGGATAATTTAAAACCTAATTCTGTTTAGCTCAGATATCAGAGAGATTCTCAGAGAACTGAGGCTGTAAACTGTACGAGGAACCCTCCAACCTGGTTCATTATTAAAAATATTAATGCTTAAGAATGAATCCCAAAGCAGTTACATTTATGTACTTTCTATTTAACAAGAACCCACTACAGCACTAAACACAATTAGGTGCAACTTAACAGTATTTAACCCCAATTTAGCAGATCTTAAAAATGATTTTGCCTTTTTCCAGCTCTTCTCTGTCTTTATGTTTTTAAATCCAATATGCAACCAGACATGTATCAGCCTTTAGGCTTGCCGGTGGTTTCAGGCATCTCTGGAGCCTAATCCAACACCACACTGGGCTCTAAACTGGTAAGTCGTATTTGTCAACCATATTTGGTTGACAGTTTGACTTGCAAATATGCTGCAGTTTTGTTTTGTCAAATTACCATAATGTGAAACTGATGAATTAGTGTGTGTTAGCGGTGGCGTTAATGGCATTCATTGTGTGCTTAAAAAGTAACAATTCGGTTTTATAACACAATGCAAATATTGATTTTGAAAGTGCAGCTGAAGGTGGACACTAGCTGACACAAGCAATCCCAAAACAATTATCGTCATCGAATTGGAAAAGCTGTAATTGCAGAGTATGCCTGGCCAGCACGCACCAGAGAGAGAGGGAGGGGAAGAGAGGGAGGGAGGGAGAGAGAGAGGGGAGGGAGGGAGGGAGAGAGCACGAAAGAAAGAAAGGGAACGAAAGAGAGAGCAAAAGGGAAAGAAAGAGGGGGAAAGAAAGAGAGAGAGCGAGCGAGCGAAAAACAAAGCGAGAGAGCAACAAAGAGAGAGAGCGAGAAAGGGAAAGCGAGAAAGAGAAAAATGAAAGAGAAAGAGAGAGCGAGAGAGAGAGAAACAAAGAGAGCGAGAGAGAGAAAGGGAAAGAGAGAGAGAGAGCGAAAGGGAAAGAAAGAAAGAAAGAAAGAAAGAAAGAAAGAAAGAAAGAGAACTACTGGTACAATTAAGACTGCACTTATTCTTACAGTCTATAAAACAGTGATGTTCTGAGACCGTCCTGATAGATGAGAGGACAGACCCCGGTTTGTTCTGACTGGTGGAAACAACTCAAGGAGCAGCTTCTGTGCCCGGACCGTTTGCCCGAGCGGCCCCAGTTTGCAGTCAGTAGTGAGAGAGCACAGGGAGCAAGATGGCTGAATAAGAATTGATATCGATCTTGAATTCGAGCACATCACCACAATTCGACTAGTTAAAAAATATAGTACCTTTATAGTGGTAGCCCATAACACTCAACCGCACCATTTATGATTTGGTGTCTAAATTTTTTAAAAGCGCCCAAGGATCGTTTTCTCTTGAAGCACTAATTCACTTTGAACAGCACATTGTCATTTCTGTAAATCGACTATCACCAAAGCATCAGTAATACAGCTAAGCTATGAAAGAAATATATATATATATATATATATATATATATATATATATATACTGTATATTTTTCTTTTTTTTTGTCACAGTGCCATTAATTGGTGCTCCTACAATTTTCAGTAGGAAGGCGACAGCTCTGATGAGAAGTAGGACAGATAAACCGGCGGGCACACCGAGATGAAGAGGTAAGCTGGGGGGGGACAGAGGCTGTAATCCTCACAGAAAGAGGGTGTCAAACCTCTTGTGAAGTGACTTGAATAATGAGTCCACATACCGACCCGGGGAGATAAAGGACCGCGACACCCCTCAGATAAAAGGGCACAGCCTGGCTCTCGCCTTGATACCAAGCCACCGCCACCAGCCCATCAGCGTCCACCGCCGGGCCCCGCTGCTCATACCTTTGGCAGCTTCACGGCCGGCTCGCGGTACTCCTCCTCCTCCTCGCTGTCGGAATCGCCGCTCTGCACCGAGCTCCTGGAGGCCAGCACTAGGGAGGCCTCTCTCTGCTGCCAGTCCAGCACACAGTGCCGCACGTTGCAGTAGACATTGAAAGCAGATGGGTTGCTGTGCAGCTTGATGTCCGGCACGCAGAGGGCTCCATCTAGACTCTCGGCCTGTGGGGGGGGGAAATGAGAGAGAAAGGGTGAGGGTGGTCAGCAGATTTGATATAATTCGGTGCAACGATAAGCCATTAAGCACACCCAATAATGGTTTATAAACAGCATTGTCCATTCATTAGGAGTATGCCTAATTGTAAAGAGTTAGCCTGTTGTGTTTAAACCTGACGTTCGGTTCCCTTGGGCCACAAAAACATTCCTTACAGTTACTTTGATTTTTGGCGGTCCCTGTGGACGAATGTGGTAGTGTTTCCGAGTCCCTTTTAGAAAACCTCTCATTTTACTGCAGCAGCCGTCTGACAGTCCGCTACACTCAGTCCTGGTTCTGGTTCTGGTTCTGGTTCTCCCCGTGCCTCCCTTCCCTCCAGTGGACCCGGCAACACAGCCTGAGCCACACTTCTGCCGGGCCATGATCATGTGATGTGATTTTGCGCTGAACCCGAAACCGGCGGCACCAATGAATAGACAAGTCTTCTCACTGATGGTCTCGGTCATACATGTAGGTCATATGGAGGAATCAGTATTAAATTGAGACTATTTCATAACCAGTTAAAACTTCCTCACAGCAAATTTAGCATCATCGTAATAAAAATGAAATTTTACTTTTACTGACACAATTTAAAACGATATGAAACAAAGTGACTGGACTGACGGTTTGCAGACAACAGCAGTAACGGTATATTGACAGAGCTTCTAGAACACGGGCTGCTGGCATCCTGTCACAAAGACAGGGCAGCTTTAAATCGTTCGTTTTGGGGTTGCGTCTCTCGACCGCTCGTGACTCATGCAGTTGCTTCAGGAGGCAATTTCAGTGCTTGTCCACCAAAGAGGCGGCCTAACCAGAGCAAGTAATGCCCACTGACCACGATAAGCGGGGCGAGTTCTCCGCTGGCTAGACGTGGAAAGTCCTCAGAGGCACAGATTCCTGAACCTACAGGACTCGAGGCAGATTTCAGCGGTTGGATTTGCCTTAACAAAGTTATATAACATCAATATGTTGGGAGTGTCGGCCTTTACGCCGTCAGTTGTGTCTCCATGCCGAGCCAGTGACACATCTGTGGTCTGAAATGACTCCTCGCTCCTCGGCAAGCTCCCTTTTGTACACAGTGGGCTGGGCGAGTGTTTAGCCATTTCAAGATCAGCTCAACACTGTTACAAAATAGCTTACCCAACATTTTACATAACCAGAGCAGAAAAAAAAAAGAAGAAAAAAAGGGTTGTGTTCAAGTTTACCTTAATGTGAAGTAGCAAAGCTTTAAAAGATATCTATTAGAAGAAAGAAAAAAAAGAAACGCAATAAGATGAAAATGAAAGCGCGGCGTAGACAAGAGCCGAATGACAAGCGATGAATCAGTAAGGAAAACATTAGCTAATCTTTAGCTATATTTAGGAGATTCCCCCTTCATTGAAAAAAGGTTTCTTTAGGGCTGTTCCTCATCCCCATTGAGGCTCTAAAGAAAGAAGGTAAATCATTTTGCTCAGACTGTTAAAAAATGAGACAAATACATGATTTTTGGGGCTAAATTCAAATTAGGTGCCGTTGCATTTGTATTCCTTTACACTAGGGGATCCGGCCGAGATATAAACGAGGTAGAAAGCCAAAAGGGAAGATTTACAACAAAAAGAATCACCACAACAAAGCTTTAGCCCTTTCATCCAAATAGCCCTTATGATCAGAGGAGCTACACCCCACAGACTCGTCAATGAGCTTTCTCCATCCCACCACAGCATTGGTAACTACAGCCCCGAGGCAACCTCCAGAGAATCCTATTGATCGATCGGGCCTCTCTTGCAGTGTTGCACTTTTGGCATCCCGATCGCAGAGGGTGACGTCATCCATTTGGGGAGAAAGGTCATTCGTTCTCAGCTCAAACGGGTGGGGAGGACATCAGCTCGACCCCTCATCTCATTTGTGACCGGGCAGCACTCCCTTTGCCTTGAGAGAGAGCTTCGGAGGATTTAAAACCTAAAAGATGCTAAAAACCCATAAAATACAAACCCATAAAGCGAGAAAGAAAGAAAGTGGGCTTCTTGGGACATGGAGGATGAACGAAAAAGGTGGAGTAGAGACCAAAATACTGCACGATGTAGCTGAGCGTTTGATATAGGAAGCCCCCCCCCACTAAGTCTCACATCTTTATGAATGCAACATTTTGGTTACCTCTATTGCTTGGAAGCAGTTAAAACAAAAGACCTCAGTTGATGGTTCCTTATATTTAACCCGATATTCATGAGATACAATATGATATCATATTTTAGTATTATGTGAGGTCAGACAAAGGTCAAGTAATAGCTGCTTTCATTTTAATGATTGTGCGACCGACCTGTGGGAAATGCTGTTAAATGGCGCACATCTGTATGTGTGTGTACGTACGTACGTACGTACACACACACATACATACATACATATATAAAAATCAACCCTCCAGGAACAACACTGTCTGGGTTGTGAGGTCAATTTGACGTCATGGTCACACTCTGTATTGCAGGATCCTGTGACACACGCACGCACACACCCCTGACGGGACTTTGTACCGTTGTTACAAAAGGAGCGGCTGGAAAACAATCAATGCACTTTTCTG
>JACSYO010002006.1:1620000-1674005 GCA_016806645.1 Ophiodon elongatus
TTTTCAGTTTCTTCTTACTCAAAGCCTTCTTTCCCCTGAAAGTACACAGCAATCGCTCAGTATTGCAAAATACACCGTGTGCCTGTGGCAATGGCTACACTCAAACACATAGCATAGCAGTTTTGTTTTATCCCATCACAAGCGTTACTGCAAATATGATGCTGTGAGGAGAATGGGAGGTGAAGCTCCTTGTTGTCAACACATTCTTCAAGCCATTCATTTAAATTTGTTTGTGAACAGCTGGTGAAATCTCCAAAGTGTCTTTAATGATAATCTCACTTTCACTTTCAGCCTACATCTTACGCAGCTGGCAAGGTTTGTGCCCTTCGAAGTGCAGCGTACCCCTGGTCACTATCAGACTGTGGAGCAGGTGTCATTACAGTCAGTGTTACTCATCTTGAAAAAAACCCGAAGCAAAGCAGAAGTTTGTTTTCGGCAGAAATTCATACAAATACTCGGAAATCTGTGTTTTACTTTGGCTTCTGATGATTAATTTCCCTTACAAATCAGGCTGACAATGACAAGCGCTAGGGGCCAAAAATAGAAAAACTCCTGAAAAAGGAAAGGCGGTGCATGAATTAGTAATCATTACTACTACACTCTACTAAATACAGAACAGCAATTCATCTTAAAAAGGCTTCTTTTTTTTTTTTAAAGCATCAATATAGTATTTCTGTCCACTTCTTACTTAACTCGATTCAGTTTTTTTTTTGTTGCACCATTGATCTGTAACGGTACTGTAGGTCTACCGCCAGGGCTGGAGTTAGAAAAACAAACAAATGTATAGCCTAATTCAATTACTCAAGAGTAAGACTGACTATTGATTTCTAATAGCTTGTCGAGATAGCTTCAGATTCTTCAGCCATTTGAGCAGACAGTGACAGCCTGGGTTACTCTTACTCATCGAAGATACCAAACAAACAATATCCCAAATAAGGCCGCCAAAAATGTCCACCTGATGTTTACAATAATAAATATCCACAGATCCACGAGAGAGAGTAGAGAAATCTGGCCCCCCGTGGCTTTAAGGGGCTTCCAAAACAGTACAATCTGCACATAGTGTACGCAACACATTTCACTATCAGATCAAATGAAGAAAGACTGGTGACTTATGAATAGGTTGAACCACTAATTGTTTTGTGGGTTTGTTTTCTTGCTCACTTGTGCAGACCTATGAATTCAGGAGCTGGGTTATGAAAACAGCATAATGTCAGACACCCTTGAGCAGTGTTTTGACCCAAGGCTGAAGCAACTGGACAGGGGAGGGGTTGAGAACAACAACTCGGTTAGTGAGGGAGGATGCTGCAATGATCAAGCTACTCTCCTCTACAACCTGACTGACAGGGTGACGTAACTGTATTACCCGCTCATGCCAGAAAAGCAAATGAGTTCATCCACCTCCCAACGCATCCTCACCCTCTTCACCCATGAGGCTACAGTGTCTGACGTTTAAGGCCATTTTGTGTACAAAAAATATGTGTGTAATAATAACGTGCTGTGTGTATTATTGGTTTCAATCTACATCTGGTCATTATCAGCTAATATAAATGGCTGAGTTTACGTTGAGATGTGGGCTGATGCTCCTCAACGTCAGTGGACGTTAGCTAGCGATCGACCCAGTGACGCCGTTGGGCCTAGAAACACACACACAGCTCACCACTCAAATGGTACTGAATGATGAAGTCACGTCAAATGTGGTGACAACACAAGCGGTTCCTATTTTTACTGTTGAGCGACACATTGAAGCGGCTGTGAGCTCACGCGAGCGGTACCGGTGGACGTTAAACGTTAGCTGGCTATCGCTCTCAACTAAAACTGATGTTTTGACAGTTAGCCTGCCAGCTTGTTTTGGGTATCGCCGATAGAGCATTTCTTCGTGTCGTAACGGCCGAAGTTGGTGCCGACTCTTTTTTATTATTATTTCAGTGACAATGTGCTCATGTTTAGCGACACACAATATCCAAAAAGCACCACGGGTGCAATCCGCTCGAGCAAGGATGAACTAACGTTAGCTTAGCAGGCTCTCATACGCTAAGGAAGTCGAATGCTACCTAGCGAGCTAACCCCCTGCGAGAGGATGCGCCTAAACGATGGGGCTCCCGGCACATTCACTGTACTTAAATTAGCGACTTGTGTGGCAAAAGTCCGGCGAGTTCAAGAGCCATACATAACCATTAATATAGGTGTAGGTGGTGACCGACGTGCCGCTGAGCAAGGGGTTAATGTTAGCTTACGTTAGCGCAGTTAGCCCCACAAATGACAGACCAGCCTCTGCGATATCTGGCTCTCTTTTCACGTTACCACTCACCTTCCTTGGTTTATCCCTTGCTCTTTATCATTGATAGCGGTTGTGTAGATCCGCCTGTATCGTTCGGCCAGAGCTCGCCCTGAGAGTAAAAGCTGGTACCGAGTCCGACAATCCGACTGGGCTCCGGGTGTCGGACACGAACCCATTCCCGAACCGATGGTGTGGAGCTCGGCTCCTGCTCCAGAAGCGACCCTGACACCCAACCCCATCGACGGCGATGAGGAAGGCAGAATCCCTCCACCGGCGGCCGCCGCTGCCGCAGCAGCACACATCATCGTTTTGGAGAACAATGCATATATCACACAAAAGACACCACAGCTAGAGGATATCTAGCCATCCGATGCGATCCAATTGTCATTAAATCCTCCACGGGTCACATTATTTGTCCGCTCCGAAGTTGCCGAAACCCTACAATTAGCATCCACGGTGCCCGGTTGTTATAAGAGCGGATTGTAGCCGATCTGGTGGTGCAACTACAGCGCTCGCTCTTCCGATCCTGGCCACGGCGTCAACGTGGTGCTCGTCTCCCGTGAATAAATATTCTCAAGCCATAACATGTTCCTCGTGAAACTGCAGAAACGGCATCGTAAATCCCCGACGATCGCCCCGTCGTGATCGGGCTTTATTCGCTCCTCGAGTGTTTTCTTGACCCCAGAGAGGCAGCACCCTCAGTTGGGCTGCCATCTTAGCTCCATCATCCCTCCCCTCCCTGGCTGAGTGTTGCGTCGCTAGCATGCCGGGATATTTTCATACACGACTGATGCCGGGCGATGCTATCGCCGATTTATCTGATCGATAAACCTCCCTGTGTGTACATATTCTAATCTGCCATTCTTCAATCAACACACACACACACACACACACACACACACACACACACATCGGCAGTCGTGGAAGTGAACATGTAGATATATATTGTTAGACTATATAACCATACGAGCTGTATTTGCACAGTATGCACAGTTGGAGACTGGACATTTAATTTGCAGAGGTCCATCCAAGGCCCCTCCCAGTTTGATCTAAAAACAGCACACTGAGATACTTTTAAAAACCGATTAAATGTTACGTTGTCTGCAAAAAAAAAAAAGAGAAAAGCACTGACGCTCTGGTTTGATCTTTTGAAAACAGTGTTGCATTTGGTTCAGACTGCTTTGACTTCTAGGCTCATGCGTTCCTCTCTGCTGTTATAATATACAATCATATACTGGTCCATAATAAATAGAAGATGGGACCATGTGCACTGTGTTGGTCTTGTACACAGTCCTTCCCTCTGTAGGGAAGGACTGTCTAACTGTAAAATGTTCCCATTTCATCTCAGACAGCCTCCTTGAGACACTCATTAGTTTGCACAAAGGCTTTTATTACATTTTAGTGGCACAGCCAGTGAGTGGTCTTCCTCACTGAGCCGGCTCCCAGCTGAGACCTACATGGCTCTGTCTATCTGCAGCAGAAATGTGCACCTTTTCTATGCATATAGGCCGCATGATGTGGCTCACACTTGGCAAGATATGCAGATGCACTATGTGTTTGTTTGTGCCTAAAAATCAAATGACATGGGATTATATTGAAGTGCAACATGCACATGTTTTGTTGTTTTTTACCTTCTGACAGGAGGAGTGGGAGCAGGAATGCTACAGGGTGAGGAAACTGGGAGACACCGCGTGGGGTTACATCCCACAGTATATGGCAGAAAAGGCCGAAGCGCACTGCGATGGACACAGAAAACAGGTGCATAATACGTCTGGAGAAGTACACATGTGATCCGTTGACTTCTATCTATAGTGTTGTCATCCTGATACTGCAATAGTGTTATGTTGGTGTCGTCTGTAGGCTACACGCACACCACATCTGTTGCACGTCCGTCCATCCTCGGAGAGGGAGGCCTCCCCTGTCGCTCTTCCTGAGGTTTCTTCATATTTTCTTTTTTACTCCTCTTAGATGGGTTTTGGTTGGAGTCTAAATATGATCCAAATCGAGGATGTCAGGAATGAATGGTGTCCTTTGCTTTACAGATTGTAAAACCCCTTTAGGAAAATGTGTGTTATTCGGCCATGTAAATAAAAGCGACTTGACTGATTTAAAATGTATCTAGGAAGCATATTTCCAAAATGCCTTACTGAATCTCCCAAATGGCACAGTTCAATTTAATGTCGTTTTTTTTTTCTCTTTTTTTTTTTTATGTTGGAAAAGATGTATGTTCATGTGGATGTGCATGCATAACTACTGAGAGAGAGAGAGAGAGAGAGAGAGAGAGAGAGAGAGAGAGGTAGAGGGAAATAGAGAAAGACATTTACATAGGGCCTGGTGCTGCTTTATTGGCTGCCAGGCGGCGCGGCGGCCCAATGACAGGCGAGGGGTCGGTCTACTGTCTCCCCCTCATAGCAACCCAGGAAGCATTGGGAGATTACCATGCGCAGTATCAGAGCAGCCAGCATGTATCAGTGATGACAGCTGACTCTTCTATACTGTAATAAAACTTAGGAATGGTCATATTAGGATTTCTGTTTGAAACGTTGGAGGTAAAAAGCAGCGTCTGACATTTGGTCGGCCCTCCTGTCCTGGTTGTCTTTAGGTAGGAGGTTATGGAAAAAAAAGATTTTGGTATTGTTGGATTGGGAAGCCTGAAGAAGCAGCCGCATTCAGAGGGCTGCCTGGTTATCTCGGCTCTGTCCTGTTAGGAGAAATGGAGGGAGGAGGAGGAGGGGGGGGAGGTTGGGTATCTAGGCCGAATGATGCTATAGATCAGGCAGGAGTGTCACAAGCATGAGATGAACCGGTGGAGATGAAACCCAGTTGGTGTGCACACATCAGGGAAGTGAGGCGCGATGTAAAAAAAACTCTAGATGGGAATTGAACTTACTGTGCTTTAGTTAAAAAAAACATGAGAGTGATGATGTTCATGAGTAAATGCAGAATTATTGTGTCTAATTGGTAAATGCATTCTCTTCAGTGTTTACATCTTGACCTTCTCATATTCACCCATGAGAGATCGGGTTGCACTCATTTCTGCTGCTCTGACTAACCGGCTGTAAAACGATCAGGTTGTTTATTACCTTGGGCAACTTGTGAGATTCATCCATTTCAGGGTTGGGCAACACAATGTTGCCATTTCCATCACTGTAGCTCTAGCGCCACCCGGTGTCAGTCGCTCTCCACTTTTAGACCTATGCGTCCATAAAGAGGGCAGATTATTGTTGAGTGCAGGGATTCCTTCCAGGGCCTTCCAGTTGTTTATTAATCACAATGACAAGCAAAGGTACAACATTCGAGTTTGATTGTGGTTCATTTGCTTTCTTAAAGTCAATGTCAACGTCTTCAATCAGCTGAGCGTGTTGCCAGCTCAGTGAGACCGAAGGGAGCACGGTGGACTTCACTGTGACTCCTTTTACTAATGTGCCATTCAGTTGGGCTTGTTCGCACAGATCTGTCTCTTTGACGTTCTTCAGAGCAGCTGGATCAGAGCGGATCGTCTGCATTCCTCTCGCGCTGTCATCAGGACCGGGAGGGGTTTACCTCAGTATCACACCGTCACACCCCTGAATGCTATGCACCTTTCATATCTTTGATCGTTCCAAAAACCCGGCACGCCCATAGTCCCCCTTTGTGTTGGTATGACAGGTGACTCCGTTTTAATGGATGGGATTATACATGATGCTGAATGCCATTCTATAGAAGTGTGAGTGTGACTTGCTCAGGCATCAGTAGCCACATCTTGTTACCTTTGTGACCGGACTGTGAAGGTGTCAGCAGTCTGTTGATCAGACCTATTAGCGAGTGTTGAGTAATCCCTTAACCTGAGTTTAAAATACAAGTTGGAACCACCGTTTCTTACAGTACTTTTATCAGCATACATGTGTAAAGTACAAAGTCCACTGTCAGCCATGTATTGTATGTAAAAAGGTATATTAATACACAGTCATACTGCAGGGTAAGACTTCAGAGGAGGCCTTTTTTTATTCTCAAGGCAGGTCAGTCATATATATCTAGAGAAAAGACCAATATATATATTAGAGTTCTAGTGGCATTATGTCACAGAGAATACGCACAAGAATCTTTCAAGTAGGGGATTACTGTTAAAAAAGTATCTCCATTCAATCAAATTCCATTCATTTCAAAGCTGTAGAAGCACAGGCTCCCACACCCACATTGCAGTTCTGCTTCCTTGCAACTTAAGTTGTATTGCAGGTTTTTCAGCACTCCGCCCAATTACATTTTCAACCCTGAACAGACAGAGGAACAATTACTAAGGCCGAGCTCGGTGATGACGGAGAGAGAAAAATCTAGAGTGAGAGCTGAAGAGAGTATTCTTTGATTGTTGTCGGAAGCCACACCCTCAGGTGGCCTTGGAATCTCCTCCCTAAGGTTAAAAGCAAAAGGAGTGACCAGGGTGTGATTGCAAACTGCAGAGTACCAAGCAGGTGTTTAAGAACTAAGCTTTTGTGAGAGTTTTAATTCATCCAGTCCGGCAAGTCACAGTAGAGGTACGTACCCTGTCTCTTTCCAAATACTCTGTCCCTTCACAGTTTACACTGATATGTCCAGAAACAGACATTTCAGATTTGTTTTGAGTGCTTAGAAATGATTTTAAGTGCGATACAGAGCTCCTTGAGACAAAGGTCCTGGATAAATAGAAACAAAAACAGTATGTCGATTATGTAATGACTTTAGTTCCTTTTTACGTGTCTTTACTTTGAGGAATGAAATGCATGTCGTGCTGATATTGGGGAGACACCAAACACACACACACTGGATTTCATGTCTCAGCTTGCTGTTAACTCTTTCGCATGAGCCTTCTCTGTTTCTTTTCTTCTTTTTTGCCTTGAACACTGATCGGGTCATGATTTCAGAAGCAGTGTGTTAGTGGACAGCACAGCTTTGATTCTTATTGCGCAATCATCAAGAGCAAAAGCTTTCAATCTTCCACTTTTACGAGGCTCACTAAAGCGTGGACTGAGATATGAGATTCGAGATCTGTTGTGGCTCATGTACGTTACACGGCCCTGACAAACTATTTCTCACAGACCATGAATGATGTATATGCACTAATAGCAGTCATCACACAGCCGATTATGTGACTGATAGTTAGAGACACAGTGCATTTACAGTTCTAACTTCCCTCACAGCTGTAGATATTTGTCTGATTTGGAAGTGTTTGTGCCGGAGCATGCGTGTAGTCAAAAGGGCACAATCTTTATCATTAATAGCTAATGTCACCGGTACGCCCCTCTGTTTTGCTGACAAAGGTGTGTTTGGAGAAGGCGTGTCTTCATGTACAGATCAAGACAAACCAGTTTATGGGCTTGATCGGTGAGTCTGGGGTTGAGCAGAGCTTCGATTGATGTCTACTCCAGACACAGTGACAAATCCAGCGCGACATGTTCACGAAACTAACCCGAGGAGGAAATAAATGTGGCTCCACCACACTGTAGAGATAAGAGCATTGTTCCCTGACCTGGTGTAGTTATCTCAGGTGACACGTCACGCCAAAGGCGTCACAGCACCACCTGGTGGCTACATGCGTTGTGTAGGTTCATTATGTGACGAAGTCCCTCTGTTCTCTCACACTTACAGGTGAAGTTACAAAAAAATGAGTAAGTACCAGACTAGTAAGTATTGAAATATATCAAATAATAAATACCCCCTCCCCCCCCGCCCCCCCAAAAAAAGAACGTGAGATTCCATGTTTTGTCAATATCCAAAGGTTACTTACATTTGTCATTTGACGCTCAAATCACTTTACATCACTTATATAATTTATAAAGTTTTATCCTTTTCATATTCATTTTTAGCTCCAATTCTTATTCCACCTTTTCAGTCTAAGAGTATGCCACCCTGCATTTCACTGCACACATTGTGTGAGCATGTGACAAATAAAATATTAAAATCTCTGAATATGTGCAACAGTTACAGGGTGTCATATCAGTTAATCAATTAAACTTGTACAGCCCCTTTCATAGCCACAACGTGCACTATTACACATGACTGATACGCTGGTAAGAAGACAATACAAATATAAACAGGTAAACAACTTGAGACACATTATTTTTTTAAACAACACAAAATGAATAAACTAGATGAAAAGGTGATTTTTTTTTAAACAGATAGCGACATATTCTTGAGGCTCAACTTTCTCTTGTCTCCGGTTTGCAGGCAGGATCAAATCTCTCCTGAAGGACGGCAGCTGGATCAAAAACGGGGACGACGAGGAGGAAAATGTCGAGTGAGTCACGTGAATATAATCGGATACAATGTTCTGGCAAATACACATATACATAGGATGTGTCAGAGCTGTTGGGTGTGTGTGAAAAAAAAACCTAACCCTTCTACATTCCTTTTGGCAAGACGGCGTGTTGAGTCATCTCTACGAGTGAATTAATCGGATCTTTTTTTTCCTCCTTCAGCCGAGACCCAAACTTTGGCAAATCTGTTCTGAACCAGCGCAGTGAAACCAGTGTTGAGTAAGATCAACATTTTGACTCCTATAACTCCTATGACATCCTTTTGGCATCACTCCAAACACAAAATGATGGGAGGCTGTCATCACTGTGGCGACTGAGTTGTTAATCCTTCATTTTTATTTGTTCACAGTCCAGAGGGTGAAGAAGTGAAAACCACCATAACTACAGGCAGGTCATCATCTGTGCAGGCTACCGCCAAGAAGTATGTTTCTAATAAACACTCTGGTATCTTTTCAGACTGATGCAGAAATAAATGTTGTTGTTTTTGTTGTTTCCAAATAAACATCATGTTAGCGGTTCTTTTTTTTTAAAGCAGAACATTTGATTGTGGTTTCTGTCATTGCAGATTCAGCGGAGGTCAGGATAACGTTGAGCTGAGGAGCCGGTTGGTACTCTATTTATTAGACTTCTTTTCCTCCGACCAAGTCGAGGCTCTTTCAGTGACTTGTAGCAGTAACTGTGGCTAAATAAAGCTTCTCCTCATCCAGTTCAATTTGAAAACTCACGATAAATATTGTTGAGATATGATTCAAATGAACCTTCTTTATTTGATCCGACAGTCAGTAGTTGACTTCATACAGACGTTAATACAACTGATGGCTACTTCAATAATTATGGCACTAAATCACAGCTCAAGTTAGACATGAGTGTGACGTTACGGACCTTTTACTTGTGGAAATTCTGTCTAACTGGACCTCGTTGAACATTAATCGAATACCCCTGTCCTAGGCCAAGAGTTATATCTTCATAATAACACAACTAATTGTACAATATAGCTTCTTCTTTTTCTTCATAGGAAATCCTCTGAATAATCTGCCTCTTTTTTTTTGCAGCACATACTCAACCCAGAAGTCCGATTCTCCCAGCAGGTGTGTAAAGCTCCGGTCTGTTACACACACGAAGCAAACATCGACAGAGGACCATAAATATAATGTGTGCTTTTTGTTGTTGTATTTATCGCATCACAGCCCAATCACCACGTCCAAGACTCCTGTCACCGAGTACCCGAAGACCAGGTACACGACTAATACCTCCAATCCAACCAAACAAGGCAAAATACAACGCCTGAGCATTGTTGTGAACTTGTTTCGTTTTACTCCTCCTTCAGCACCAGTACCACCAAGATGTCCACGACCAGCATCAGCAACTCCCGGAGCGGCAGGTAGAGAACGCCACAGCGTCGATGTGGATCATCCTCTCGCACGTTGAGTCTGAGTCGGCGTTAATGACGACTGAGTTAATGGCGGCTGTGTTTTCTTGCAGCTCCGCTGTGGTCAAAAGTCCCACCGAGACGTTCGCTGAGCGCGTCAAGTCTTCAAGCAAAGGGTAGAAAAATATATACTGCTGTAGGGTGGAAGAAGTACTCGGATCCTTGACTTAAGTCAAAGTACCAGTACAACAATGTAGCAAATACTCCATTACACCAAAAAAAAAAGCCATGCATTGAACATTGGTAAAAGTACAGAAAAGTATTATAAATACAAATGTGATACACTTACCTGTTTGGGCCCTATGGTAGTCCAACAAATCGTTGTGTTTTATAAACCAGTCCAACGTTTCAAATGTTAGATATCTTAATCCGTCTTCAACGAGTCTTGTACAAGTACCTCAAAATTGTACTTGAGTGTATGTACTTGCAAACTGATTTGACTTAACGTCTTATCACACAGGCCCACGTACTCGAGCTACTCGCCCACCAGAACCACCAAAGTGACTGAGACTTCTGTCTCCAGCAGTAAAGAGTGAGACGCGTAATCACAGATATCTGACACGATTAGAAAGCTGTTAGTAAGTCTCAGCACTATTTACATCTATGCATCACTTACAATCCAACCTCTGTTTCTGTGCAGCCCCGACAACAAACTTTACAGGGACGATTACTCGCCCACAGACAGGTGACATTTCATTCAATAAAGCCTTTGAAATGAATTATGTTGATCATGATGCCGCCCAATCAGTAATTGTATTCCTTAACGAGGCGTATTTTTTTTCCCTACAGCAAAACAACTGTCTTCACGACCCAGAATGTGACGGTGAAAAACAGCCCAGAGTGAGTTTTTCTTCCCATAGTGGGCACACAATGCAGGGGAGGCTGCGTGTGCCAACTTATCCCATCGGAATATGAACACCAGCAATGACCTGATGATACTAACTAGTCTTGCCTGTGGAGCCGAGGCCCATATCCAACCACACATCTAACTCCTGTGTGAACTCTATTGTCCGAAAAACAAGTAGAACCATATCAGTGAGCCTTATCATTGCGAAGAACATGGGCGTTGTAGTGTACAACTATTTACAACCTGCTGCTGTAAATATTCAGTGAGCACCAGATGTGTATTAGTCCGCCACTGAAAGTAGTCCCCAACAAATGAGACATTTACTCCTGTTTGAGTAATGTTTGCTAAAAACTATAGTGCCCAGCTGATTAAGGGAAATTATTGAGACTTTTTTTTCCACAAATTAAATTATACCCAAAAGGCTTGGGGCTGAGTGTCACTGACTGGCTTCACGGCTGTGATGGTAATGATACAATAATAAGTATTTTTTACAAATATTATCTGACCAATATCCGTGTCTTTTTTTTTTGCGTTTTGCAAGTGAGACTATGTCACTTTTGAAAGAACAGATTACAAGATATTCCTGTAAGAAATGAAAAGTTGAATTCACAAGCAAAAACAAAAAGCTCCCCTTCTCAATACAATACACTTCAACCTTCACACCGCTTGCATGTAACCTGTATTTCTGTGCAGTGCGGAGGACGAACTTTTCTCGACACTCGTCTCTTCGTCTGGCAACGATGATTACTCGTCCACAGACAGGTGATATTTTCATTCATCAAGCCTAGGAAGTGAATTGTGTGTATTTGTGTGCATGCATGTAAAGTCACTGTATGGCTGGAAATATTTATGGATATTTTCTCTATAATTTTGCAGCTGTT
This sequence comes from Ophiodon elongatus, assembly GCA_016806645.1. Taxonomy (NCBI): domain Eukaryota; kingdom Metazoa; phylum Chordata; class Actinopteri; order Perciformes; family Hexagrammidae; genus Ophiodon; species Ophiodon elongatus. The sequence goes on from JACSYO010002006.1 coordinate 1,631,705, forward strand.
CTTTTAATTTTGCCCTAAAGTTCTAAATTTAATGAAAAATGTTCTTTATTAGTTATATAAAAAAATTACTATTTATTTATTAAATTACCAGAATACTATATATATATGATAACGACAGGAAATCAATAAATGTATTCTGTGATCAGGTATATTTTTTGAAAGCAGTGATGGTCGAGTTTGTTATACTGTGACTCTGACACTAATTCAGACATCAACATTGACATCAAATTTCTGGTCTTGTCTTGTTTTTCCAGAAATGGCATTAAAACTACAACCACAACAAGGTCTTCCTCTATGTAAGATGAAGCTTCATCAATATATAGTTTGATAAATATACTTATTGTACTCATGATCGCCATATATTTATAATACGGTTGCTTTGCAGGGCTGAAGATGACCTGTATGGCACCCTCCTGCCTCAATCCATTACCTCGGTATCTAACCGCTCTTCTATCAGGTGAGATGTCTCCGTGAACAATTCTTCTCAAAACACGCAATCGTTTGAATTATCTCGTCATTTCAAATTATCACGTCGTCATTTTCTCGAAAGCAGCAGCAGCAGCACCACCACCAGCAGCACCACAAGGAGAGAGATCATCACGATGGAGAGCAGCAGAGGGTGAGTGCTGGATTTGAACGGCTGAGATTGCGCAATGGTTCCGCACGATACAGTTACCGGTTTCTTCTGACATTGTTATCTTGTGCCATTTAGGGTTGAAAGCTCAATTCTGTCATCGCCGACCTCCCTCAGAACCAGCAGGTAAGGTGCTGACTGCTCCAGTGGGATGAGATGGGGGTTGATGCCATCTGAAGAACATTGTTTATTTACAGAGAAATACTATGTACAGTATGATCTATAAACCACTCTAGATTAACTGGTAATGGGATTGGCAGATCGTTAAATGTAGTTGCCAAACCCAAAATATAATTTTTATTTGAACTAACTACAGATTTTATAGACTGATACATAAAATACTATTTAATCAAGAGCATTTTTTTCATTGAGCCAACAGTGGCTAAAACAAAAACATTTTGAAAAGGCCAAACTCTTTTTAAAAGAGATAGAAAATTAAAATAGATTGCTTTATGAGGTTTATCTCCATACAAAAAAACTGTATTTAAATTATTTTAATATATATATATTTTTACATTTTAAAGGTACAGTGTGTAGCATTTTGGGGATCTATTGGCAGAGATGGAATGTAATATTTTGAAGTATGTTTTCATTGCAAAATTATCACCTGAAAATAAGAATTGTGTTTTTGTCAGCTTAGAATGAACCGTTTATATCTTCATAAGGATATCATATCTGCATTAGTTTCGCAGGTATTAAGTTAAAAAAAATTTTTTTTGAGACAATCGATACAACAAAAATAATATTGTAATACCTAAATGATGATGGACTTTAAATAACCAAATGAATACATAAATAAAAGCATTGTTCAATTGCGACCATGTCCAACTCATTCGTGCCTCTTTGACACACAGCTACAGCTCGTACACCGATGATCTTCCCTCCACCCGCACCAGCAGCTCCTACACCATCAGCTCCACCCCCAGGTGATCATTTTACCATCGTCCACATCGCTCACACTCAGACACACACCTGTTGTCTGTCCGACCAGATTAAAACGCGTCTCTCTGTCATCACTAACCTGTTCTGTGTTTGCACGCGCAGCGACGACTACAGCAGCGACCGCAAAAGCTTCTCTTACTCCAAACCAGACTCCACGTAGGAAGCAGAGCAAACTAAGCCCTCGCACGAGGATTTGTTTCTTCTTTCCATTTCTCCGAGTGTGCAATAAGTAAGAAATATTACGAAATATCACGTCACATGTGGTTCATTTTTGTCTTTGTGTAGTTATGAGTACAGCAGCATCAGCAGCATCAGCAGTCCCACCACCTACAACTCAGGGTCATACAGGAGCAACAGGTATTCCATGACATTCAACGCCGCTTGGTTTGATATTGGTGGACAACCAGTATATGAGGGGATATGATATGATATGATATCTGTTTAACTTTCACAGCAGGTCAGATGACAATGATTCTATCTACTCTTCCTCCACGAAGAGTGTGTATGCAGCTCCTGAGAGGTAGGAAAAGTGCAACAGCATGCTCACAATGACGGCCGTCCTGACATGCTGATAGGTCGAATGTTTCCAATGCTCACTGCCGCCGTTTAGCATGCTAACATTTGCCAATTAGCGCAAATGTAACCAAGGCTGATGGGAATTAGTTCTGCCAGTATTTGGTCATAAACCAAAGTATCGCACGATTGGAATTTCTCACATGATGGTGGTGCTTCTTGAGAAGTTAAAGGACCACCAGAGTTATTGCACTTCCTCCACATTTCATGGCGATCCACCCAACAGTGGTTGAGACAGTTCCCAAATGTCAACCTCATGGTGGCGCCACAGGAAACGTGAAGGGATCACCAATGACTTTAGGATTCCTCGTCTGGGAACAGTGACTGTTCGGTGCCAATCCGTCCAATAACTGTCACGATGTTTCACAAAAAAACAGAAATATAAACCGGTTGGTGGCGGTGGAGGGAAAAAGGCATTTTCCTAGAGTTTGAAGTCAATATAGTACGGAGCATGGGCGAAGATTTGTTTCTGCCAAAATCCTATTTCCAAAGTCATGAACTAACTTCTATGTTGTTGTTGTCTGTCCCACGCAGGGCGTTGCTTGAGAAAGACCTGTGCACCTACTGCCGTAAGCCCTTCACCGGGGACGCCAAGATGGTCCTGGATGACATGAAAATCAACTGCCACGCCTCCTGCTTCAAGGTGAGCCTGCTTTAGGTTCTCATTCCATGAAAGTCCGCAATAAGCAGTGGTTGAGGAAGAAGCATTGAGATTCTTTATTTAAGTAAAAGTATCAATATCACACCGTAAAAAGTACTCTGTATGTCAAAACATCTTCTGTTAATTTTCTATAAGTACGTCGAGTTTGGGGCAATTCCCTGCATCGCTCCACCCAATTTACACCCGTAGAGAGGCCCAATCAGCCATATTGGAAACACCTATGTGGGTGTTCGGAGCATTTGATTAGCAAAGCAACAAGAAAATATTGCTGTCGGATAAATGCAGTGGAGTAAAAGACACAATATTTGAAGTGTAGGGAAGTGGAGTAAGAAATTTGCACGACATGGAAAGTATCTCAGAATTATACTCAAGTTAGATGCTTGAGTGGAATGTTATCATGAGAAGTGTGCAGCCGACCGCTCAGCGTGCACCTCTTTCCCCATGTGACAGTGTGTTTGTGTTTCGGCAGTGTGAGGTGTGTAACGGCTCGCTGGATCACATGAAAGCTGGGGACAGCATGTGGATCTACAAACGCATGGTGCACTGTGAGAACTGCTTTGAGGTCACCAGAGGTAAAAAAAAACTAAAAAAATGTCTATATATATGATGACTGTCAAAGGTTTATATGTGTTTGTTTATTTTGTTTGCTGAAAAAAAGATGAAAAGAGTTAATATTCTTTTTTTTTTATTCCACAGATAAATGGCGACGCTGAGTATCTCCCAAACCCTGACTAGAGAACAAGCATGTGATTTAAGATAAAATGGATTGCTGTTAATCAATTATTTTGGGTGACACAGGTTCTCCTGTACTTATGATTCTACAAGCTGACAAAGCTTTATCTGGGTGTTTTTGAAAAATGATGACAATTACATTATTATATGAATATAATATAATTTTAAATACCACTGCAGCTCGCTGTAACTGTGCTGTTGACATGATATCGCTGTCTCTGTATCTAACCCTTCTCACAACCTTGAGACAGCCCTTATGATATTCTCTTCAGTCTGCAGACTTTATTGGGATTATGTGATATGAAAGGATTGCAATATGTAGGGCCGGGGGCTTTTTCTGTGTGCAATAAAGGCAATAAATATATCTGTATCTAAAAATGTGTCTGTTCATTTGGTGTTTATTTGCCGTCTTTTAGGTAAACTACTGTATAAAAGGTAAACTACCTGTTGGCTACTTGAGTAAATTAATAAATTATTTTACATTACTCCATAGAAATGTCATTGAAAGAGCATTTAGATGTTTATATAGGGGGGTGGATACAAACAATTAAATTAATAATAATAAAAAAACATTTAAAGACTTTCTTGTTGGTCTCTGGGGTGGGGGATGATGTTGGTGGGACATGCTATTCAAAATGATGTCTGGCAATCTCACAAATTATTTAGATATGTCATTTTCATGTTTGCACTTATAGGTTACCAATCATGCTATACATTAAAATATTTTTTTAGATTAAAAACTGTAAAAGAAATATGCTTGAATACATGAAAAGCAAAAAAATAAAAGAAAGGTGCACTTTAATACTCTGTGTGTGTGTGCGCGTGCGTGCGCGTGCATGTGTGTCCATAGTAAATACTTCCTCAGCAGTGGTGTGATGGGAGTTGAACTCCAAGCAGCTGACCAATGAGATGGAGGCTGTGCAATCATCCCAGCAGCGGCAGCAGCAGCATCATTGTGTGTGTGAGAGAGAGTGTGTGTGAGAGTGTGTGTGAGAGGGAGAGTGTAGTAGTAGCTTTAAACAGGGGGAATCTGGACACCCTCTCTGAATTGAATAGGACCCTCTGCAGGCAGGCCGTGCTTTCTTTCTCTGCCCCTTCTCAATGTGCTCTTTACCAAATGGAAGCAGAGGTGTTGAACCCGCAGATGATGGCAGACGTCAACGGCAACAACAAAATCACCAACCCGGAGCTGGAGGTGCTGAAGCTGCAGGAATTGGTCCGAAAACTGGAGCGGCAAAACGAACAATTGCGGACCAGAGCGAACGCTGTAAACAACTGCTCCGGCGGCCCTCCTCATCTCCAGCCCTCGCTGGCGTGTCTGCGCGGCGGCGCGCCGTGTCCGGGTGACTACGTCCCCGGCAAATATGGCCTTTCGAGTCCGACACAGTCGCATCCGTGTCCCCCCGGAGCCTGGGGATCGGCGGAGGAGCCGTTCGCGTATTTTCAGCCGAGCTCGGTGTCTCCTGGCGCCGCCGAGGAGGACAGCGTCGCCGCCGGAGCCACCACCACCACCGTTATGGATGAGGTGGATGTTTTGGACCTCGACGCCGTGCTCCCCGTCGGAGAGCCCTATAGCTGGTAACTCGCTCTGTTTACCTCCACAGCCGCAAACAGATATATGTGTGTGCATTTACAGTTATTAAAAAAAATCACTGTTGTTTATCAGAGATGCTTCATAGGCCACAACATTGTCAACTAGCTACATCTTCTTTATTTTTTTGTTACATTATATGTAATGCTACCCGCTCATCGATTACATTATTGATTCCTCTCCTGGAGGAACAGACGGGCAGACTCCGCCACACACACTGACTTATTTTAGTTGTTTTTCTTTACAGGAGGTTAAAAAAATAAATAAATAGGAACAAAAACAGATTTGACACAAGCAAGTGGGCATCCCAGAATGCACCGTGCGTGCAGCATTGGTGTCTTTCTTCAGAGTAAGACAGCACCGGGATGAACTGAGAAACAAAGCTCCGCTCCGGCCCGTGATCACACGGCTTTGTGCGGGGCGCTCAGCCCCGGGCTCTTCCCCGCTGGCTCAGAGCCGTCTCTCCGACTCCGTGTACCCGGCGTGGTGATGTGGAAGATGTAGCACACGGCTGAATGCAGCACCAGTGTCTACTCTCATCTAACGGGACTAATTGACCCCGCCGGGTCGGTGCAGCACCGTGGCCTAGTTGTGGAGTGAAGAGTCATATATGACACATCAACTCTAAAAGCCACATCTTCTATCTCAATACAGGCCATTTCATAGCTCGATAACGATATGTATTACAGTATGTTAGTATATTTTACTATATAATCAGACTATATATTATAGTATATATTACTATAACTACTATGGATGTAGTTTTCTGGTAATTCAGTAAATACATTTACTGTCAATTTTGTATACAACTGAAAAGTATTGAATAGTTTCTTATTTAATAGTATGTATATATGCGTATATACAGTATATACTGACAATTTTTCATTAAATTAAGAACTATAGGTAAAATGAAAAGAACAGTTGCGAAATTATAGAGAAAATATAAATATAATATATATATATATATATATAATATTTCCAGCTATACAGTGACTTTACATGCATGCACACAAATACATATTCATTATCATCAATTCAGATTGTTTGGGTTAGTTAGTACGTGCTAGTTGTATTCGGTGTGACAATGTGATTGTGAATCACAATATCATGATTTCGTCACAAAAGACGATATGTTGTCATATTGAATCATCGCCCAGCCCTATTTCTCAGGAATCTATCATTCCCGTGTATCACAGTCACACACGCCTACATATTTAGTTTATGGATTTATTTTATAGTCTTGTCATTATAAGCAAAATTGAGAATCAGATAGCTTGTTTTTATATGTTCAACTGATAGCAAGTCTCTGATACCTTCAGGGGACCCAGTTCCCATTTCTTTTGGCTTTTGTCTCAGCCAACATACTTGTAGCGCTGCAACGAGCAATTATTTTCAGTAGTTTCTTTCATTATTTTCCTAATTAATTGATTCACCATTGGGTGTGAAACAGTACAATGCCAAGGTGGCATCTTCAGATTCATTTTTCAAACCCAAACCCAACAATTATCAGCTCACTGTCATTTATGACAAGGAGATATATGGAATATTTGGCTTTTTTAATTTATTTTTTAATGACTGAAATGATGAATCCATTATCCAAATGATGATTAATCCTGTGTAGATGTTCTGATCTGTTTATTGACTGATTCTGTCTGTGCTTCAAGCGTCTACAACCCAAAGGGGGGAGGAGATACTACCACCCTGTGTCCCACTATACTCACATCCTCTATACATCACTGTGCCGAATGAGGATGTCACCATTTGAATTTTTAGTGCACACTGTTGCTTTCACAGTTTATGTTGCCGCCAGTAAAATGCCAATTGCTTTTTGTGGAAATGTTGATCTTTTACGGTGTGTTGGCGTTCGGATTTTATGAAAATCGCTCCCTTTACACAGCCACAGGTTTTACCTTTGCAAAGTCATGCCTTGCCTTCGCCTGAGAAATATTGGCGCTGTAAAACGCGTCCCTACAGATCTCGAGGCCGTACAATAAAGCAGCCTCTAGTTTATTTACCCTCCATTCTCTCCAGACAGTAACAATATGAGCTTCGCTGTAAAGGTGTCAGGACTGAATTGTGGGTTGTGCTGTGTCGTTTGCAGGCTGTATGTGAGTCCCAAAGCCAAGGGCGAGAGCATCCTCAGCCCTCTCCAGTGGTGCAGGCAGGTACTGGACCACCTGGGGCCCGAGGTGGAGCTGGCCAAGATGACCCTCTGCCACAGGCTGGACCAAGGTACTTTACCACTCAGATTAACGGCCTTTGACTGCGGCCACATCTGGACATCTGTCCCTCCGGCTGCTGACATGCGATCATAAGCTCTGACACGCTTCGCCCACGAATCGTCTCCCTGTGCAGCAGGGTTTCAGCGGCCGAGCCGTGGGAGCGTTTCCCTGCACACCGCTCAATCGCTTCGAACCATTTAACTCGCTCTCTTTAAATTTATGGGTTTTTAAGTACCTCAGCCGACTTCCCACAGAGTGATTATTTTCTGTGGTAGCTGGAAGGTCTCCCATTTACACATTTCAGTATCGCCAGAGAACAATTTAGATCACTTTAAGGGATTTGCCACTCTGCTGATATGTCTATAAAAAAAAAGAAAATTCCATTTGGAGGAAGTCCTGCTGTGCTGTTGGATGTTATTACACTGTGTCAGGTGGAAAACAGAGCAGAGGGGATTATGAAGCTGCAGTATCACCATTACACTGAACCACCAACAAGTGGTTTTACATACACATATTTTACATCTTTGACTTTTTAAAGGAATGTTGAAACAATTAAAAAAAAAAAATTTAATTCAAATTCACTTTCACAAATGTGTTTATTCCCTTTCTTGCCAAGAGTTAGATGAGAAGATTGATAGCAGTCTCGTGTCTGTAGTTCAAAATGTAGCTGGAGCCAGCAGCTGGTTAGCTTAGCTTAGCATAAAGACTGGAAACAGAGGGAAACGGCTAGCCTAGCAGATTACAGGATGTCACTGCTCCCCAGCCAATAAACAGTCCACATAACTGCCCCTAAAGCCACAAATGTTCATGTTTACACTTTGCTTGTTGTAGCTATAGAGGTGCTGGTTGGTGGATTCTGTTTCCATCTGACAGAGCCAGGCTATAGCTATTTTCTGCTGTTTTGTGAATTTATGCTAAACTAAGCTAATGGCTGCTAGCTGTAGCTCCGTATTCCATTTACAGACATGAGCGTGATATCTATCCTCTCATCAAACTCTAAGCAAGAAAGCAAATAATAGTAATTTCCCAAAATGTTGAACTATTCCTTTAAATTTAAATTTGGCCTTTTCCCTGGCGAGACAATCAAACAACGGTTTACCCCATTCTGTGTAGCAACACCTGACACCTGACTAAAAGATCCTCACAGCACACAGTTGTCACCCCATGCTCAACTTGGTTGAACTACAAATATTACACTGACCTCTCTTTAGGACATGGCTCCTACAAAGTATATTTTCATGCACCCTGCCAAGTGTCCTGGCTTTGAGTCTTCCCCTGGTGTTGCTCATATTAAGAATATCCTGGAACATTTACAAGTAACAGAGTAAAAACCCTGGCTAGTCAGCCCCTTGTATGCATGGTTGTAACATTATACAGGTTGTTGAGGGTGCGTCCGTCGCGTTGCCGTCTTCGGCTCATCCACGTCACACAAATCTGTCATTTCCGTATCAACCGATGAAGACGATGAGGATTTGTTTGGCTGGATTAGGCTTCTCATCTAATCATCAGTTACGGAGGACGTGGGTTAAGATACTGCATCACAGCTTTTTAATTTCATTTCACCATGTAGACTGTTGTTACATAATCCTATCCTCGTGTTTTGTTGTTTTTCTGGCTAAAAACGACATCAGTCAAGCTGAGGAGGCGCTCGCGGCAGACCTGGATGCCACGATACGACGTTCATGTGCACATAACACAAAACCAGCATACTTCAGAATCCCTTCTACAGTGCTACTGAATGACATTTGCTGCTTGACACACTTTTTGGGATTCGAGGCTTTACAGTTTCTACACTCACGAGCAGGGATATGGTTGCCATAGAAACCATGCTTACATTAACTGGGGTTTTGAGGCACTTGCAGCTCAAACAGCCTGCACAAGAGGCTTGCGTGCTGTTACGTGCATGAATATATGCTGTGTGAACTTGTGTGTGTGTGCTTTGATTTTTAATATTTAAAGGGTTTTCTCAGATCCGTCACCCTCACGTGTCCAGACTGGGATTCAATAGATTTGTTTGTGTCTGTTTCGATGTTCATTAGTGTGTGTGTGTGTGTGTGTGTGTACGGTTCACGGCCCTCTTCTTCCTCTAGAAGCCGTATTCAGTGAAGGTTGGCTCTCCTCCTCTGGGTCATGAATACACCCTTGTCTCTGAGCCCCAGTAGCTGTTGTTTTGTGTGACCTGCTGTGAATGCTAGTTTCGTCCATTAGCAGTTGAGCCTAATTGTGTCAGGAATGCCAAAAGGCTCCGCTCCCTCAGGTGTGTGCCTCTCTGACTACCAATCAGTGGGGGGAGGAAAGGGGGGGGGCACATGGGAACCACGTCGCCTAATGTCGGTCATGTCATTCCGAGCCGAATGCTGGCCAGCATTGATCAGTGTCAAAGAAGAGTACCACTTCCTAGTGAGGCATTAAGAGTTGTAACTAATTGTCATTTATGAAGGCTTAATAGATAATTATTAAGCCATTCGTAAGGACAATATTTGAGCCTGTCAAGCTTTCCATATGAGTGGTTTATTACTGATCTCTATAGCTAATTAATTATGTTTGAATCGTTATGAAAGCCGTTAGTTACAGCTTATAAACCTTAATGAAATATATGTTACGACAGCATGTACCATGAAATGAATAAAGCAGGAGACATCTGAAGCAGTATAAATGTAACCTCCACACCCCCAAAGAAGATCTAAATCTGGTTTTGGGAATGCGATGTAGCCTACATGCACAATCCCTGCTTATCCTAAGATCCCTCCCAAAAAAAAAAAAAAAAAGATCTGCAGTTTAGCCCAATAAGCCGCAGTTGTAAGCTAAACCTCGTCTTACCGTATCAGCCTCGTCTGTCCGAGCCGTGACCCGATCATTTAAAACACCAATACTGATCTGTAAAAAGCAGATTAACATTTTGGCCGGAGTGTCAGAATCGAATCAATACACACTCCGTGTGTGTGGGGGTTTGTATGTGCGTGTTACAAGGTAAAGCAATCAGTCTAACGCGTCCTATGCTACAATCTTGTGTCCAGCGAAGCGGTGGCGAGGACTCTCCTCGGTCCGCCCATACAGCTGCATAGAGGGACTGTCCACCCTCAGCTGCCCCGTGCTGCCTTACACCAAACCTGCTGCACCACCCGAGGCCCCAGGTAACACACACAGATACTACACAGACATACAACTCCTGCTCACCACAAAAGAGCCACTCTAACACTCAATGAATTGATTGGGAACTGTCAGTTTCATGTTTCATGAACATCGATGTATCATTTAGGTCATTTGTTTAGTACGCAACGGTTGTTATGGTTCTTATCATCTTATTCGTAGCCATGCAGTTCAGCTCTACAGATGGCAATGTCGGCCTGGCCAAATTATTTACTTATTCGGAAAAATAGGTTTGAAAATCTGAGTTGGATTGGACCACAAATCATGGTCCCCAGATGGTGTGTCTTAATAACTTTGGTGTATCTCCTGACTTTTACCGTAATGCTGCCATTAGACGTGCAACATTGTTTTTTAAGTTAAACGTCTCGATGGCTATTTGATGGATTGGCACAACATTTTGCAAGCGCTAGCATGCTAACAAGCCAAACTAAGATGGTGAGAATGAAACCCATTACTGGATATGAGCATGTTAGCATTTAGCTCAAATTACTGCTGTGTAGCCTCACACAGCCCCTAGTATGGCTGTTGACCTCCTCCCCATGTTCACACAGTCACACCTGGAAACTGCCCCGTACAACCAGAATCTGATCTGTTTGGCCTCTGAACAGTGCTGCTTTTTCATTTCCCCAACCCAGTTTTATCCTGCCAGTGTGGGGACTCTGCTTTTCTTCTGTCCTCCTTTTAACATCTAACAGCAAAAAAAAAGAGAAAAAAGCAAATAACCAAATCGTAGAATGTGCAAATGAGGGCTGATTAACTCACAATTTGGCATGACATTTAAAGTCTATCAAACTTCATACAGAACTACCAACTCTCACTTTTAACCTCATTGCTCCTTTTCAAATAAATCCAAAGTAATAAGATCGCGGAGCCAAAAGTGCGTGTCGCTTCCAAAATACTTTTGGAGCTCTCTGCGTGAACATAACCCAGATTCCTAAACAGCCTGTTACTTGCAGTTTACAATCAGATTACAGCAGATTCCCGGGGAGGAGATTATCAGGTCATTCCCTCGAACAGATGGAGACAAGCAAGCTCAAACTACACCGGAAAAAATTACAGATAAAAAACCTCTTGATCCATATTTTATATGAACACAGATGTCAGCGAGTTGAGCTGTGATTCACATGTTAATGATTGAATCTCCTCCCTCTTTTTTCATGTGTTTGTCTCTCCTTCCCAGCTCCATTGCCGTCATGCGCTCAGTCTTTCCTCCAGCCACTCAGGGCCGGCCTCAGTGACAGAGCGCCCACCTTCCTGTCAAACGCCACCCTCCACAGTAAGACCTCCCTGACGATACGTCGTCTCCACCCCCCCACCTCATTCATTTTAACACTAAATTGTACCACATGCAACCAAGCCAAGTCCCCTGGTGGTAGAGATGTAACTCTCGTGTGTGTGTGTGTGTGTGTGTGTGTGTGTGTGTGTGTGTGTGTGTGTGTGTGTGTGTTTTATAAGATGTGGGCCGCCGACACGCGGCAATCAGCCCCCAGTCTTCCGTGGACAGTGAGGTGGGTGTGTCCGAGCTGGAGGACGACTCCATCTCCATGAGCTACAAACTGCAGGACATGACGGACGTGGAGGTCATGGCTCGGCTTCAGGAAGAGAGTGAGTCGACTATTGAAATGTCTTGCGGGTCAAACTGCAGTTATGGAAAACAAAATATACCCTTCGTGAAAAACAACCTGAAGTTTTGAAATTTGAATGTTGCTTTGATATTTAGCATATCAAAGGGCCAGGCCTTCTTTACAGCTGACAAGGTGGCATTCCTAATATGAAACTTATTCATTACAGTGTTTGTGATTGTGGTTTAGAACTTCAGAATCCACACATCACTTCGGCTAATGTCATTAACAATAAGGCCACTCACACAACTACACCACGCGACTACTACACTCTGCAACAGAAAACACACAGCGCACCCACCCCTCTGGCTGGCTGGGGCATGTACGCTGGAAAATCCTCTCTCACACTCAATATTCATATTTGCAAATATTTTTTTAGAGACTCCCTGAAACTTTGAAATTGAGGCTTTCCGGGAAAGTGTCAATCACCCCAAGACCCTCCTTATTTCACACACTGAGTATAGATGGTTTTGATGTGAGTTGCCTGGTGTTGGAGCTATCGGCCGTAGGGATGTGTCTGCCTTCTCTCCAATATAATATATAATGGGACTGTACGGCACTCGGCTAGTGGTGCTCAAAGCGCCAAAACAAATACGCTTTTCCGTAGCAGACATCTCTACGGGAGGTGTCTCCAAAACTAGTCAACTTACACCTAAACCAGCTACATTGATAAATACCACTACAGGTAAAAGGAAAAAACATGCATTTGTGATTTTGGGGTGAACTGTCCCCTTAAGTCCTGTGCTAATATAAAACAATGAAGAGACAGAAATAGATCACCGTGTTACATTACCGATGGATGGCTAAGATACATTGTTTCACCTGGGAGCAGTTGAACTTGAGTTGACTAATATTTTTGTTGTGTGTTGTTGTAAATTATGCAGGAGATTTCAGAGTGAACGTATCAGTCTGGTCCCCCTGGTGGAACCCCTGAATAACGGACGATGGGCGCTTTGCAGAATGAAATGCATCACTTACTAAAGGAGGTTCAGGTTCAGGTTTTCCACGGGTAAAAGTGTCGATCTGTCACCCCGTAGGTCTCCGACAGGACTACGCCTCTACCTCGCACACGGCCACGGCCACCGCTACGGCCACCGCCACTGTCAGCCGCCGCAGATCCAGCTTCTCCTTGCACTCCCTCCGGCGCAGCGAGATGGACCTGGAGGAGGAGGACGAGGAGGAGGACGAGGGTTACGACCAGCTCCCGCCTCCCCAGCCTCGACTGTTCGGAGCAGGCTCTATGCAGCGGGGCGGCCTGCCCCACTCTCACACCTTCTCCAGTATCAGAGACTGCAGACGCAGCTCAATCGCACCTCAGTTCTCACTCAGCGGACTCTCCCAGTACTCTGGACCCCTCAGCCTGACCACGGAAACACACACAGCGTACAGGAATAGCACAGGTGAGTGGTTCACCAATACCACGGAGCTGAACCTTTTTTTTCAGTGAAATGAATATAAATGTCCCAAAATACGAACTGACAGAATTACCCGCATTCAATTTGTCCCTAATTAATGACCAGAATATTTCCAAGAAAGAGTTAAAGAGTGCTCTCACAGGATTTAAAAAGCATCCTCGGTTAGGGTCAGTTTCGGTGACTCCGTGTTATCAATTACATGACCGATTTTCATATCGAGGAGCATGCATGCATGCATTTTTGGTTTTTTTTTATTATGTCAGAAGGAATTAGAGGCATACTTTTGTAAATTTCTGAAAATGGGATTTTTTTAAAATTTCCTACAGAGTGAATATTGATACCAATCATGTCTGTAAAGTAAATAAAGGCTACAGCCAGCAGCGGGTTAGCTTAGCATAGTGACTGGAAACAGAGGAGAAACAGATAGCCTGGTTCTGTCCAAAGCTAACAGAATCCAGCTACCAGAGCTCCAAATCTCACTTAATAACATTAGATTAAATCATTTCTTTTGTTTAATTTGTACAAAATGACAAGTTGTGCTTTAATGGGAGGTTCTGTGCAGGATTATTCTTTTGTCTGGAAGCAGTGACTTATCAAACTATTGTAACTATTCCTTTAATGTTGAGTAAAAAGTTCCCAAGCTTCGGCCCGACACCTACAATGTCTCATCTTGTTGCATAGACAAGCTACGGAGAAGCATGCCCAACCTGATCCGAGCTCCCAGCATGCCCAGTGTTCCCAGCATTCCATGCCTGGCTTCCCCTGTCAACCCACCCTCCCACGGCCCCTCCTCCTTGCCAACGATATCCTCCCTGCGGAGCAGCCAGAGCTTTGACTCCTCCAGTGGGCTTGCACGACTCCAGTCCTCCAGTAAGACTCTTTTGCTTCAAGCACATGAGCGTATATGTTGAGCACTGTTTTCTGAAGGCAATCGCAAAGTCTTAAACGCAGTGGCTGCATTCCCGTCGGCCGGTGTTAGACGTACTGTCATCTGACTTGCTCTCCTGCTGTGCCTCAGTTCCCTCCCCAGGCCAGCTCACCCAGCGGGTGCAGAGCGTGGGCAACTTCCCCACCACTTCCCGACACCCGCTAAAAGCCACGGCCTACGTGAGCCCCACGGTGCAGCAGGGCCCCACCTCCACCTCCCTGTCCGCCTCCATCAGTCTGCACTCCATCCCCGGCAGCGCGGCACCGCCTCAGCTCCTCAAACCGAGCAGCAGTCTGATGCAGCCCCTGAAAGTCGGCGGCAACCAGCCGTCCATCACACGCAGCTCCCTCCCTCGCCCGGCCTCCTTCGTGGGAACGAGCGGAGTTCCACGAGCGAGCAAAATCACCCAGCCCACACGCAGGTTTGACACATCTCCATCCATATGGTAAAACCTGGACGCATGATGCGTTTATATATGTATATAAATCAATGAATGAACTCATGAGAAGAAAACTAATCAAAAAGAAAACTTTTCTTGGTTTTACATTATCGTTAATTTAATGTTGTGGAGGTTTTGAGCTATCGGTCGACCAAAACAAGATATTTAACGATGTCATCTTGTGCTCTAGGATATTGAGATGTTTTTTTTATATTGTTTACTATGTTTTATAGACCAAATGGTGAATACGTATAGAGTTGGGACACAGCGCAGGTGTTACTGATACTGATTGTCCTGAGGGAGGGGCTACAGCTAAAGGTCAAACTGTAACAATCAGATCGTCACGATGCTTGAGGATGACGATGCACCTTTTTTGAGTCGACCGGTTTCTCTCCGTCCGCAGCATGCTGACTCCTCCAAAGAGCCTCGCTGCCCTCACGGCCCTGAGGGATGGCAGCTGGAAAGACGGCTGCTACTGAACCCAAATGAAACGGAACCTGAGGAGGGACCACAGGGCGACGACGCGCTGATTTCAAATGTTGCTGTCAGGAGGGGCCAAGTCTTGGGCTGTGACCCAAGAGAGAGAGAGGCAGAGAGAGAGGCAGAGAGAGAGAGAGAGAGAGAGAGAGAGAGAGAGAGAGAGAGAGAGAGAGACTGTTAGCGTTTGAAAAAGGGCACCGCTCTTCACTGAAGGACGGAGAACAGTTGGGGTCCAGCAGGCTGGACCTTCACATTACTACCTGCTGAAACACAGACTGACACACGACGGAACAACCTGGCAATATTCTGAGAATCAGTTGTTCAGTGTCAACTGGATCTTCTTTGATATGTGTTGGTTTTTTTCTTATTATTTGTCATCGTGGATAGTTACTGTAAGGCTTAGGGGAAAGACAGCCCTCGCGTTTGTACATGCGTTTAATGATTTCATACGACTAATTTAGCAACTATTGATTTTTGTCAGACCGTGGTATGAAGTTATGAAGTTGAACCTGGGATTTTGTTACATCCTGTGCCTGTTAAAAAGTAGTGTATTTCATATTATATTTATTGGCTGGACCTCGCAGCACTTTTGATCAGAACTATGATTAACACATCAGAGTGTTTTCTAAGTGAAGTATGACATTAGTTAAAGTAAGTGTGCACACATTATCTTTTCTTTTCCTTATTGTTTACATAAGAGCTGAGCTTTTGAATGCTCTTTGATGAACATAATCGCTGCAATGACATTGCACAAAGGGCCCTGGTGATTTTTATGGATGACAAGACTTTAGAGAGGAGATGAATTTTTAAAGTGAAATAAAGACTTTCAAAAAAAACTATTCCAAGTCTGTCTTGCATAAAGTTAGTTCAGTTGGTGAGATAAAGTATGAGACAAAAAGAATTCCTCAAAGGGATTAGCTCCAGTGATCAACTGTAGATGGCATTGTTACTCCACTGTACACAGCAACAGGCTGACATTCTGCATGATTGTTTGTCATTTTTGAATATGTGAGCGATTTATTTGCTTTTTCCAAAAGGAATAATTGATGTTAAAAAACAAAACAATGGTTTCAAAAAGTAACGCTGTAAATCTTGCAGAGATTACCTAAACTTTGAATGTGTGACTGATAACGGAACATGTTGTCACCGGTTTCTCTCAACGGTCCGACTTAATGGGCCAAGATGCTCTGAAACTGAAAATACATAAATCCAGAGGCAAATTCGTTAACGTTCAGCCGCACACAGTTTAGAAGCTAAAGACCATCAGATGATTGTCCACGGCTGTAAAACAATGAAGGCAGTGGAGACACACAAACAGGTCCAGTGGCTGATGAGCTTTACTGAGTTCTGTGAAATATAACCGGGAAGAAAACACAGGTTTACTTGTTGGACCTGGCACTTCTTGGCAGGGGGGGGGGCTCAAGGGACTAATGTTTAACAGAGTGTAGTGTGTTGATGATGAATCTCCCCAGTAACACTCGCACCACGCTCATGTTTGGCACACTGAAGGGTGAGCGCCTGCCAATAGGAATTCGGGACGGTAAATTTGTTGTTGATCATAAAGCCACCGCCGATATTTGTGCGGATAGACTCTTTTTCACAAGATCATTTTGTTGAATTTGGTTTATGAAGACAGTCACTCAAAGTGTTCACTGCTGACCTTTTGGAGTTTGACATCATGCCCAACAAAGCCCAAGAGGTACGTGTCTTCTGTTTTCACTTTCATGTACCTTCAATCACATTATCACTTGAACCCTCGATTGAAGGCAAAGGATCCTTTTTGGAACCCATTATCTTTTGGGTGCATTTTTCTCACTTTTTTTTGCCTTCTAGGATGCTGTCATCAACCTGAAGACACTGCAGGAGATGTCCAGGCAGCTTGGTTTTGAGTGGACAGTTCTGGCGTATGAGCTTGGCTTCAACAGAACCGAGGTCGGGCGGTTCCACGTCAGATCTGCGGAGAGGAGCGTCCAGGCTAGGACCATGTTGGAAAGCTGGTAGAGAGAGTGTGTGTGTGTGTGTGTGTGACTTGGATGTTGTGGTCAGATTTAGTCACTTTAGAATGTCATTATGCTAACTTAATGCTTCAACATACAGAGGTTTTTCCAGAGATTATTAATATTATGACCAGGAGGGTATTCTGTGCTACGTTTGCTCCAAACTTGATGTTTGAAAGCGACAGGCATGGATCATACAGGTGATCAGGACTTCTCATGTCATATTTTATTATGTGTTATAAGATATCCATAGTACTATATCTATCATTGACTGTATTCTGTACCCTTCCGTGGTCTCAAATGTTTCTCAGGTGTAGGGCTGCAACAAAGGATTATTTTCATTAACCATCAATCTGACAATTGTTCGCTCGATTAATCGTTTGGTCAATAGAATATAATACTGAAAAATGTCCACCCCAGTTTCTCAAAGTCCAGGGAGATGTCTTTAAAATGTCTTGTTTTGTCAGATATTCACTTTAATATGACATAAAAGCAGGTCATCTTCAAATTTTAGAGGCTGGAAGCGGCGCCTAACGTCACTTTTGCATGAACGATTAATCGCTTGTCAAAACAGTTGGCGGTTATTTTGTTCTGTTGATCGACTGACCGTTGCAGCTCCGCTCAGGCGTCCATCTTTCTTCACAGGTATGAGAAGTCATGGGACAAGACCAATAAGACCAAGCTGCTGCAGGATGGGCTGGAGCGGGCGGGCAGACGGGACCTGGCTGAGAGGCTGCGCTGCCTCCACTGGGGCCACCAGAAGCTGAGCAAGAGGGTCGAGTTGCCCTCGGCCTTCCCCTTCCTCATCACAGTCCACAAGACCATCCACAACCAAGACGCACTGCGCAGGATCAACGACCTCAACCGCAGATTCACTTAAAGCTGTGCACACAGCTGTGTTCTTTATTTTACAAGTGGGCTATACGGCACAGTGTAATCTGAAATAAACTTACTGCATGTCACTGAAGAAACTAATGAGAAGCATGGGCCGTGTGTACATAGCCATGCCCCTTTTTGTCTTGTAAGAAAATTCAAGCTTTGCTATTTTATCCAGCTTTAATTTTTTTTATTCTATTAAAATCCTTTTATTATATTAAACTCTTCAGATTACTTGTTTTTTCCAAGGAAGAGTACAAAACCCAGAGCTTTTTAGGTAGCAGTGATTAACAAAAAGAGAGAAAAGGCAGTAAGTTCTCACATCTGAGAAGCTGCAATCAGGAAATGTTTTACATTTTTGCATAATCCATGACAAAAAAAATATTAATCAATTGCCTAAATGATTGCCGACTGAATTAATCGACTAATCGCTTTAGTAGCAGACACATACGGTTGTGACCGGCTGGGTTCAGAAAGGCTACAATACAGAATCTGAATGAGCCATGCACATGTATACGAACAGACAGAGATAAGACAACAATACAATTAAAAACAAGATAAGCAAACATAAACATACAACTATATGAAAAACACTGGACAGTATTGTATGGCTAATGTTATGAGTTACTCTATCTAGAGAGGAGGTTCATGTGCATCTATCGATATTGAACACTCAGTCTGCTGAAACAAACATCTGACAGGAAAGGGTTATTTTTATCATTGTGCATAGTGTAGCAAGAAATAAGGTGTTACTTAGTGAGTTATTTTATAATAATAATAATTTGTAGTAGTAGTAGTTGCAGTTATTATTATTATTATTATTATTGTTATTATTATTGGCATTATTGGTATTATTATTATTATGCATCATAGACTGACCGGCATCAAACCTTTTGAATAAATCCCAATCGACCCAGTTAGACAAACCAATCGGAGCGGCGAAGCCTTTCTTAGCAAGGTTGTGTGACGAGCATGGAGCCAAAGCGGAAGCCGGGCAAGATGGCTTTCAACGTAAGAGATTCAAAATATATATTTTGGGGTTAAAAAGACGAAATGAATTAGTGAAAAGTGACAAACGTTGCGTTCTGGTATTATAATCACTCTAGTACTTATTGAGTTGGATATGGACCGAAACAAACAAAACCCCGTGCAACACAAACACGAAATGTTTTTTTTATTTTGACAACTTCTCCCGGAAACTGTAGTTCCAACCGTGGACTTCTCTATGGTTCCAACCCCCAGACCGTTTGACACTAGAGCCCGACCATCTCCTACACCAGCGTTGACAGGACAAACCAAAGACAAACGGACACTACTGTCACGGCGACCCTCGGTGACTAACATGTGGATTCTCTCCGACTTAAACGCGACATTATGACCGGCTGGGGGCCGAGAACTGTCGGCTCTTTCAGACACACGGGCGACCGTTCAGCTGGTAATGTATTTTTCTCCCCATACGTTTGATTTTCTTGTATAAACGGATGTGTGTCGCTGTCAGCACACCGACTCTTTCGCGCCGTTGAGTATGTCAACCGCATGGCAGCGGGCTATTTGACACTTTTTTTTGGCCGACGTAAAATAGCAAATTGCACCCGCCGGAGTTGCAGCAATGGCTTCGGCGCTGGGTTGCTTCGGCGGTCCCGAGGTGTTGGAGGACGTCACTCACGCGCGGGGTTTGATGGACGAGCTGAAGCTGCTGTACGACTGCCGGCTGCTCGGCGACGTTACCATCCGGGTCGAGTGTGACGAGGAGCCGCTGGAGCACGGCGGGGGGTCGGCCGCCGGAGGTGACGTTGACCGACTCTTCCTGTGCAGCCGCAACGTCCTCGCCGCCGCCAGCCCGTACTTCAAAAGCATGTTCACCGGGGGGTTGACCGAGAGCGTGCAGGAGAGGGTGGTCATCCGCGGCGTGGACCCCGAGTCCATGTCCGTCATCATCGACTACTGCTACACGGGCAGGGTGACCATCACGGAGGGCAACGTCCAGCGGCTGTACGCAGCCGCCAACATGCTCCAGCTGGAGTACATCCGGAAGGCCTGCTCCAGCTTCCTGACGAGGAGGCTGGACCTCTCCAACTGCGTGGGGATCCTGAAATTCGCAGACACCTACGACAACCCTGGACTGAAGGAGAACGCGCAGGCGTTCATAGCCAGGAACTTCGGCCAGGTGTGCAACGGAGGGGAGCTCTGCGAGCTGGATCTGTCGCAGCTGAGGGAGATGTTGTCCATGGACACCCTGGACGTAGACTGTGAGAAGAAGGTGTGCTCCGCTGCCCTGCAGTGGATAGAGGCCAACACACCACTGAGGCGGGAGGACGCGCTGCTGGCGCTCAAGTGCGTGCGCTGGAACTTGTTCACGGAGAAGGACAAGTGTTACCTGGAGGGCCTCATGGCCAGGCCTTTGATTGAGAAATACCTTGCGTCTTTCTACAACGGGTCGGCTGAGGACAGCTGCGGGACGCCCGCGGCCCTGGACGCGCCCAAACACAGGGTTGGCGTGAGCGCGAAGGAGATGATCCTCTTCTTCGGCCTACCCAACGACAACATCATGTGCTGCGACCCGTACTCGGAGGACCTGTATTTCATGGCTCCCCCTTTGGAGGACCTCAGCAGTCAGGATTACAAGCGCTCCACTATGGAGTCCCTGATCGCCTGTGCCGCGCCCGATAACAACTTGTACCTGGCCTCCCACCTCTCGAAGCACTTCTGGCTGTACAACCCTGTGTTCAACAGCTGGCAGGAGCTGGCGGAGAGGCCGCTGGGGAGGATACACTCTGGGATGGGCTACCTCAACGGCCACGTGTACCTCCTGGGGGGACGGAATCCCGTGACGGACGCCCGGCTGAAGGAGGTGGAATGCTACAGCGTCCAGAGGGACCAGTGGACGTTTGTGGCCCCTCTGCCTCACTCTTTGGGCAAAATGCAGGTGGTGGCGCTCAACGACCACCTGTACGTGGTGAACAAGCGGAGGATGCTCTGCTACGATGCCAAGAGGAACCGCTGGCGTCACTGCGGGTCGCTGAGGAGAGACAAGCTTCACAAGGCCTGCGTGTACCAGGACCAGATCGTGTGCGTGTGCGACATCCCGGTGGTGAAGGCCTACAGCCCCGCCCGGGGGGAGTGGAAGAGGTTGGGCGACATCCCCATCGACAGCCGCGCCCTGAATTACCAGGTGATCCAGCACAGCGGCAAGCTGCTCCTCCTCACTCAGACTCTGCTGCAGCACAACAAGAACAGGGTCCTCATCCACGAGTACGACCCCGCACGGGACGCCTGGAAGAACATCATGGCGGTGTACGTGTCCACCCTGGGGCCCGTGTGCGTTTCGACGCGGGTGTACCCGGCGTGCCTGGGCTCCGCGCACAGCTTCTCCACGGAGGAGGACGACGACAGCGGCTCCAGCGCAGACTGGGACTTTGACGGGTTGACGGACGCAGACTCCGACTCCGGCAGCTCCAGCTCTTTCTCGGACGAGAACTGGTAGTCGCTGCGTCAAAGAAAAGTTTAACTTATTTATGGATTGAACAGGGTTCTGTTTGCCAGCAGAGGTCACAGAAGCCAGCCCTTTACAGTGGAAGCACGGATCCATTTAAATCTTTACTTCGCATGGACGTTTTTCTCTCGTCTCCGGTCCGGCTAATGAGCGTTTACTGACGGTGGGAGGAAACCGAGAAGAGTTGGTTTCTAGAAATGCCAAGAGACGAGGGTTTTGTTTGTATCACGTGCTGCCAGCCTGAAGGACAGTGTGATGCATGGTGGAGTCTTGTTCACGCAATAACTCAAGACAAACAAACAACAGAATAAGCTCCGCCCATTGAGTCATAATGTAGCGCATTAATCAGGCATAATATAGCATTACACTTTCATAAAATTGGGGGGGGGTGATGAGAGACTGGTTAAAAAATCGAAGCAGCAGAGGCGGTTTTATTCTGAGATTTTCTCGTTACGGTCATCCGACATTTCCCACAATGCAGTGGTTTCCAAAATGAGCCTTTTGCAGTGTAGATGCACAAGACCAGAGGAACAATTTGGAGTTGGACTGAAGTTGTACATCTTTTCAAAGCGGAGACCTTTGAACTGGTCAAACACCGGTGTGTTACCAACAAGATCATGACTTGGTAGTTAGTACTTCCACCTGTGCTCCTCCTGCAGTGACGAAGTCAAAATGTCTGCTGTAAACGAGGTCCGTGGGATCTAATTCAAGATTCCTCTGATTTGGCCACGGCTGCCGAGATCGACGCGGGCAGCAAAATGTCATTTCAAAAAGTACAAGGTTAGAATTTTGGATAAGGTGGAGAAAGAAAAACGTGGTGGTGCTCATCATGCAAACACATCATCAATACAAAGACACCTGTCTTGCTCTCGAGTCAATATAGTACAAAAACAAAAAAAAAAAACAAGTTTGGGAACCCCTGCCATAATGCAAATTGCTTTATACGTGACGATGCTCCTCTGGAGCAACAAAAGACATTGTAGGTACGTGTTTACATGAGCTGAGTAGGACTGCCCACGACTAGTACATTGACTTTGCCGTGTCTAATTGGCGGAGGGCTCCTTTAATGCTCGGGGGGCTTGCAATGTGCTGTGTAAAGACGCATGTTTGTGACTGAAATATAGATTTTATTTAGCGTGAATAAATGAGCACTCTCTCCTTACGATTGGTGCAGAATCGTGACTGTGACTTTTTTTTTTTTGGGACATCCAGCAGCTCAAGTGCCTCACGTTTATGACTTGTGATGGAGCGGGTCATTTACAGGGCTTTAAAACTTCCTGTCCTTTTTTTAACAATTTTTTTTTAATGTTGTCAATTCACATGAAGTCACACACACGCACAGTCGGTGTTGTGGAAACTACTGAAGCCAATGTATTGTACGCTCACTCAGGTTTAGGCTTCAGCAAAAGCCCGTATATGCCACAATTTACTTTTCTTTTTTTTTTAGTAAAAAATTAGGTGGTTTGAGTGAGAGAAAATTCTACATTTTATTAAATTTTATTTCAAACTATTTTATGGATCCTGTGACTGCGTTTTCTTATTGATGATGTTTAACTTAACGTTTATGTTCCAGTCAGGAGTCCACATGTTCCACAGTGTTTTTTGAGTATTGTTTTGGTCCTGATCAGTTGTTTTGTCTGCATGTAGTGGAACTGTTGCAAAGCCATCGTCCTCCCCCCACCAGCCCACACACTCGGTTACCAGTTCATTAGAACCGTTTCTAACGTGTCTGCTCTCACCGATAGAAGACGGTAGACTAAATATTGGAATCACCTCTCAGTTTAATGCAGTATTGTATTGTACAGCCTCCAAAATGACCACGTCTGTAAAACAGTTAATGCAACGATTATTACAGGGCTGTTGTACGAGTGTGTTCCTAATAAACTGGTAAACGAGTGCGGTTCTCAATGTTGTCCCTCTTTATGCTGGATAATTGAAGTGTTCCATTTTTAAGTTTTGTGTGAGTGAAGGGGTGATTGTCAATGGTAACACATGGTCTGCATTAGAAAACCGTTTTGGTTTATGTCAAATAAACACGACGCAGAAGAGAATTTGTGTTTTGTTTTTTTTCTCCAAAACTTGATTTAACAAGTTAGTGTACATGACTCATAAAACACACAGTACATTATTTCAGGAGTATTGTAGTAATAAGTATTTATGCTGCCGCCCAATGTTTATTATTAACATAATATTTTCACAGCGTGGAGTACAACAAAAGCCTCATTTGATGTACATTACAGACTTCTTTATTCATAAACTGAATCTGACTTACAGTGTGCTAACTGACATGACGTGGCACATAAATATTTTGTTTGTTTGTTGCATAAGTCTCTGTTCATACTTTATTTATTTTATTTCCATTGTTGGATACCTACTGGGTTGCAGCCTGTTTGTTGTTGACTAGTTTGTCAGAGTAATATATTATTAACATATTGTTATGTAAATGGCCAGACAAGAAAATAAAACTTAATTAATGAATTCACAACAAACTAAATAAATAACATTAATTAATCAAATGAAAGATAAATCATTAAATATCAAAATTAAATTGACAATAATTCCAATTTAAAGAAAATGTGTTTGCTATACCGTGTTTTCTATATTATTTTAAGAACCTCTTACTTTTTTTTTATTGTTTGGTAAACTTATAAAAAAAAAAAAGAGGGAAAGAGATGTGGAACCCGAAGTATTTTTGATGTTGATTGAAGCATTTTCACCTCAATAAAGCAGAATATGTGGCTCAAGTTGTCCAGTGACGTTTCTCTCGCGAGGTTTCAGTGCCGCTCACATCCAGACCGCGAGAAGATGAGCGATGGCAATAGAAAACAAACCTGGGGACGAATTTGACACTGTTTTCGGTCAAAGTGACTCCTTGGAGCCCTCCTCGCGCCGCGAGTATGACACGGCGCCTGCTCGCATCTTCAAGATCATCGTCATCGGGGACTCGAACGTGGGGAAGACGTGTCTGACGTACCGATTCTGCGGGGGCACTTTCCTGAAGAACCCGGAGGCGACGATCGGGGTCGATTTCCGAGAGAGGACGCTGGAGCTCGACGGCGAGAGCATCAAGGTAAGGAGGACCGACGGACGCTCGCGCACATGCACGATGTCAAACACACAGACGCGCACGCCCGCGTTCTCCTGCGACGTTAAAGCGGCCGACTGAGCTCCGGTTCAGTAGCGGACGCAGCACGACCCGGACCCCCTCTTCTGTCCGGGCTGGTAACGGGGAGAGGGCGGCACTACACAACTACAGGCCGAACGAGCCTCTCGTCTCCCAATAAGATACAGAACGGTATCTAATGTTTAATATACCTACAAACACCCTTTAACCCTTTAACCCGCGAGGCAGACACATTGTTCCCTCAGTGAGGAAAATACAATCAAGGGCATGTCCAGCCATCATTCATTTAATGATATTCACCTGTGCTTTTGCCACCTTAACTTCTGTGGAAAAGGCTGCACATCTCCAGGTTTTTATTTTTTGGCTGTGTGTGTGTGTGTGTGAGAGAGAGACATTTGCCTTCTTTCCAGATATCTTGCTCCACGGACTGTGACAGGTGATATTCTATGTTTGTTCTTGTTGTCATCCAACCCCACGGGAAGACCGACGCCAACAATGACTTGGTCTCACTCCCAGTTGTAGTCTGTGTCGTATCTGTGCGATAGGCCTTTTATTAATGCCCAAAAACTAGTAAAAACACACCGCTGAGCCAACATTGTTACACAGTTTATTTAGAGTCAATCCCACATAAATCATACTCACTAATGTCCCACATTTGTATTTTGCAGAAAATAGTCCCACTCCCGACAAATGCGTCATTTGTTAAACTACAATGCTCTGGTGTTTTATGAAAAGACTGAGCCCTGATGTGACACACTGTAAAGGATAACTGTCTTCAGTCGTGGTCCCCAAACGGGGAAGAGAAGTCAGCGTATTTAGAGATGGACTAATAAATATTTTTGCCTTATTCTTTATCATATCAAGTCACGTTAATGTGTTTTCCCAGCTGCAGATCTGGGACACGGCGGGTCAGGAGCGCTTCAGGAAGAGCATGGTGGAGCACTACTACCGCAGCGTCCACGCCGTCATCTTCGTGTACGACGTGACCAGCCTCTCCTCCTTCGAGAGCGTCCCCGAGTGGATCGAGGAGTGCAGCCGGCACTCCGTGGGGCCCCTGGTGCCCCGCATCATGGTGGGCAACAAGTGCGACCTGAGGGACCGCCGGGAGGTCCCCACCACGGCGGCGCAGTACCTCGCCGACAGCTACAACTTCCCGCTGTTCGAGACCTCGGCCAAGGAACCCGGCGAGAAGGAGCACGTGGACGCCATCTTTCTGACTCTGGCGTACAGACTGAAGAGCCACAAACCGCTGCGGCTCAAGCAGCCGAGCGAGAGCAGCGCCGGGCAGCCGTGGGACCAGCGAGGGCGGGAGGCGGGGACGTGTCAGTGCTGAGGGTCCGCCTCCATCCTGTGTGGATGTACTCATCGATAATGGTGCTGCGGGAAAGCCTGAGACGGAATTCAGAAAGGCCTCTCGTGATCATGAGACGGGAAAAAGGATGAAACGGTTTTACACTTTTTTTCCCTGCCTGATGCAAAGGCACGGCTTGTGACAGGAGGGGCCTCTAAGTTTGCGCAATATTAATTCAACATTTCAATGAGAAGCATGAATGGAAATGGGGGTTGGGGGGATATGCCAAATGTTTGTGACTGCACACGAAATCACTTTGAGTCAAAGAACAGAGCATTGCAGAGTGCACTTTAATAGTAGACAAAATCACATGCAATCAGCTGTCCAGTAGCACTACAAAGTATCCACACTATTCAATGCAGACGGTGAATTAAGGGAGGAAAATAGATTTCAGTGTAAAAAAAGCAGACCAATGAGGTCAGTTGAAGCTGTGAAAAAAACGTGCAATCATTTTTAAAGTTATGTTTTAAAGTGATATTTCTGTTCTTTTAAGAAATAAACGCAGCATGAGTTGTGGTGCTGTCGAAGAAATGTGTTTCTCAAATATAAATGTGAACATAACCAGCTTTGTGTCAGCTCACAGTTCATCTGTTAGAGTTCACCGGTGACAGAAATGTAGCTGTCTTTCGGGACGAAATGCAAATCCACGTGGTTCACTTGAAAAGCACGAGTGAACACGCACTCAGCTGTCTTTGAAAATTGTTATGCCGTACGCAAGGTATAGATGGGATGAGATCAAATCACAACTAACAGATACTTTTTTTTTTTGCATGTGTACAATAATGCAAACAAAAGTATGGAGATCTGTGACAATGTTCCGCTGCAAATCAATAAAAGTGGTTTCATCGGGATGATCTGAAATGTTTGAGGTTTCTGGTGTGTCTGTTTGGTTTGCTGATGCAGCTGTCATCTCAGGTTCAACACTTACACATAACCAAGGATACACTATATAACTATTTTATTTTATTATTTTATTTTTGGTTGGTTAAAAAGCCTGAAAAACAGTAAAACTCTTTTGCCCATCCATTCAACCACCGTGGACAAGAAGTCCTTGAGGTGTTCAGAAAAACATGGAAATGGGAACATCTGCAATCATCTGCTCGTGAAGATAATAGGATATGATTGAAAACTCCAGAACGGCCATTAACGTGACCTCAGGAGATTGCTGCCTCAGCTTCATCCCATGGCTTCGTCCCAGTTTGCAATATGTGATTGGATTTTAGCGACGACTAGTGGTCCACGTTTGCATAGGTCTAGCTCTGATGATATGTTCGAGAAATCCTGTAAACTAGCGTTACAATCAAGTTCAACGTACTCTTAACTGTTAATGCTATTTATGAAGTACAAAAACTAATGCAACATCCGCAATGAGATCAAATTCCATACTGCATCAACATAACTCATTTGATTGCGAGGCTTCAGTAGAGTAATGTCCATCTTGGTCGCTGATCACCTAGTAGAGTGTCATATTTACCAGCTTGCAACAAGTCCATGAAAGCAGCACAGTCATCGAGCCGCCTTCATTCCTCACACGGCGTCTCTCTGCGTCCATGGCAACACTCTCCTCAGCACTGGACCTCTGATTTAAACAAACAGAAACAAGGGCTTTTCATGCAGGTTTGTGAATGATTTTCACGTTCTTTATGTAGTTTAAGAATATAATGTATGTTTGTTGTTGTCTACACGCATATTTAACCCATATTAGGGGGGAGGGATTAAGTGTCGTTTACGTTATTCATGTCACACGCTTTGTTTTGTTTTCTGTCTGTGGCCTAGCAGCGAGCTAGCGAAAGCTACCATCGTAAATGTACAAGGAGGTAGAAAGTCAGCTATTTTAAATATTACCTTCATTCAAACGAAGTGAACTGTCTACGATATAAAATAAAATAAAAAATGTCATTTAAAATCACACTGATATCAGCTAGCTTCACCCAAAACGCGGTGCCGGGTGAAGCTAGCAGCGCTCTTGTATCCGACAGGGCGACTGACGTCAGAGCTGCACCGTCCTGTAAATAAGTAACGTGGGATTCATAATGAGGTCAAGGCTGTTGGAAATGTGGTTTGGAACTACGAGAAGACGTTTTCTACTCGCCAGCACTAGCAGACCCGTTGTCTCCCGGTACTCAGTGAGAGCCCTGAACCCGCTTGTGCCCCCCTCCCCCTCTCACCCCCCTCACCCCGCAGCTATTATTCAGCATGAACCTGGCAGAGATATGCGACAACGCCAAGAAGGGTCGGGAGTACGCTCTGCTGGGGAACTACGACTCCTCCGTGGTGTACTACCAAGGCGTCATTCAACAGATCCACAAGCACTGCCAGTCGCTCAGAGACCCCGCACTCAAGGCCAAATGGCAACAGGTGAGTTCCCCGCTCCTCCCAACCTGTTCCTGTTCTGTCACGCGACGCTGACGCTCTGCTCCGCTCCCTCCGTGACCACAGGTCAGGCAGGAACTGGCTGAGGAGCATGAGCAGGTGAAAGGCATCATGGGAACGCTCGAGAGCTTCAGGTCAGAGAAGCCGGCTGACGTTCTCGCCCCTCAGTGGGAGGAGAGGCCCGAGGATCCAGCGGTGTGGCCCCCTCCCACCCCTGCGGAACACAGGTGTGTGTGTGTGTGTGTGTGTGTGTGTGTGTGTGTGAGCTCGTGAGCTAATGTATCCAACAACACCCCAACCAGAAGGGAGCTACACACTCAGGATGTAGACTGTCTTTCTTTAAACCTAACCTCACACCAAGTGTTCACCCTAAAAGAAGTGTCAACAGATTTATGTCCCCACAACATGAGTAATACATGGACTGACACACACACACACACACACACACACACACACACACACACACACGCACACACACCACACCACACCATCAACTCTCTTCTAACCTTGAGGGCCCTTGTGTGGCTCTGGAGGAGTGTCTGGACTTGGAGGAAGAGTCGTCCTGGCTCTGGCACTCTCCCTAAGTTTGTTCTTCCTTTCTCACCATTTCTTTTTCTGTACTCTCTGAGTCAACTCAGGGACAAAACATATCTTAAAGATTTTAAAATCATATGTACGTGGGAATAATTCAAATTTTGTATAGCTATATTTAGAATATTCCTCACCAAATGTTATTTTTTGTTATTAATGCGCTTTTAATGCTTAACATCTTTAAGATATGATTTGTCCCTGAGTTGACTGTCCCCCTCTGTTACTCTGATGCAAATCTCCATGCACACGCCCCCTCAATGTTTTAGAATGCTTGAATTATTTAGTAAACCATAACTTAGTGGAAACCAATAATTTTTGGTAATTTTGAAATAAGGTTAAGAAATGTACTAAAAATCTTCCTCTGTTGTCACTAAGTGCTAGCTTGTAATGGCTAACTTTAGCATGAAATGCCCCCTTTTACTGAGGTCTCGATGAATAGTGTTTCCAGCATGTGTTGGTATTTAGCATTATTTATTATGAATGTATTTGTTCTATACTTTTAAAATATTTGTTAAAATGGCATGCTTGTATTTGTCAGGGAATGGCGACCCTGTCTGCGGCAGAAAAGCAGCGGCGCTACAGGGCACATCGGGATGCAGACCCTGAAAGAAGGCAGCAATACCTAAAAAAAAGAGAAGGATAGGTGGGAAAAGGACAGAGTAGAAGAAAGAAAAAAGAAAGTGTCAGACCTCAGTGAAAGAGACAAGAGAGTACAGAGAAAGAAATGGTGAGAAAGGAAGAACAAACTTAGGGACAGTGCCAGGGCCAGGACGACTCTTCCTCCAAGTCCAGACACTCCTTCAGAGCCAACACCAGGGCCCTCAAGGTTAGAAGAGAGTTGATGGTTAGGTGTGTGAGTGTGTCTGTCAGTCCATGTATTACTCATGTTGTGGGAACATAAATCTGTTGACACAGTCACATTGTGGGGACTCCCCTTTCTTTTAGGGTGAACACTTGGTGTGAGGTTAGGTTTAAAGAAAGACAGTCTACATCCTGAGTGTGTAGCTCCCTTCTGGTTGGGGTGTTGTTGGATACATTAGCTCACGAGCTAACTCCGATAGTATGTGTATGTTTAGAAGTTACACTTTTGACCCAAAGTCTTTGTGGCCTTCAGGCAGGGCTCACCGCTACAAAATACAAAATCTTTTTTTTCTACTTTTTTCCACATCGGTTGAAACTTACGGTGATGTTTTTAATGTGTCTGATAGCAACAAAAAAAAAAACATCAGTATAAAAACACAAGGTAGCATTTACTTAGCGTCACGCTGTGTTCTCGAAGGGAAGAAAAATAAATGCCCAATGTCTGGCCCCAACTGATTTGTATGTTTATTATTTTGTAAATACACTAAAGCTAAATTAAATATTCAGTCATTAACGTTGTATTGTCACATACATTTGAAAACCCTTTCATTCAGGATAATATCAATAAATCTCCAAGAAGCACATGTACAACCATTAATTCTATATAATAATATGCAGTGAAAGCTGAAAAAAGTACCGACACACTTTTGTCTGGTTGCCTCTTCTTATTTCATTCCATGTGGGATTAAAGAGCTTGGAACAAGATGGCACTGTGTTGGTACTTTGGTTTCTTTTATTACAGCCGCCTGCTCAGGCGCTGATCCAGAAAACTTCTTTACCTTCTGGCAGAACTGACTGTTGCTGATACTATCTCCATAAGGAAGCACTTTGAACTACAAAGAGACATATTTTGCATAATCTGTTTCATCTCCACCGGCACAATGAGGACGTCGGCTTGCTATGTTATTACCACTTTTTCCTTGTTGCAAATGATCTCTGATGTTTCTTGTCTGC
The DNA here is from genome assembly GCA_016806645.1 of Ophiodon elongatus. NCBI lineage: Eukaryota > Metazoa > Chordata > Actinopteri > Perciformes > Hexagrammidae > Ophiodon > Ophiodon elongatus. The sequence continues at coordinate 1,662,714 of JACSYO010002006.1, forward strand.
AGGTGTGTCCTACTATGACTCGTGTACAATTCTCTTCCTGCCCCTCTGTAGGAATCTGATTGCAGTGAAGCGGCCCATCAGTGCGGTGAAGCAGCAGAGGAAGGACTCGCCCGGTCTGCAGCATCGAGGGGCGGCGGGGCCTGGAGGCCGCGGTCAGGTCAACCCGAAACCAGACCGGCAGGGTTCCAGAGACGCCCGAGGCACCAAGGCCAAAGACGATAAGGTCAGACTGTGGCTGCTGATTGGTGGTTAAATGGGCCGATAGATGGATGAGCTTGGTGCTTAAGATGGTCAAAACACAATTTATTTTATAAATCTTGTGTCCCTTTTTTTTTTTCTTCATCAGGGGAAGAAAGGGGGAGGAGACCCATCAGGGGATGTAGAGCAGAGGAAGTTTGATGGCACGGGACATGACAGCGATCTGGTGGACTCACTGGAGAGAGATATTGTGTCCCGCAACCCCAACGTACACTGGTGTGGTAGCATTCACAGTTTTCTTACATACTCCTGTAAGGGAAGTGTGTTTTTCTTTTTTTTCCTCTGCACTGCTGACTGAGCTCTCTGGATGAACTGTAGGGACGACATTGCTGACTTGGAAGATGCTAAGAAGCTGCTGAGAGAAGCGGTGGTGTTGCCCATGTGGATGCCCGACTTCTTCAAGGGCATCCGTCGCCCCTGGAAGGTACACACACACACACACACACACACACACACACACATGCTCGCTTACGTACGCTGAGGTGTTTGTATTTCTATAGTGGGCCGTTGAAAAGTGCATGAGAAATCCGAGAAATCCATACAGACACGTTTTTTCAGCAGTGAGACGCTCACATTGTTCTGCTCTCAAAGTTGAAATACATTTTGGACCTTTTCACAGTGAAATATTGTAACCCTCTTTACAGTCCTGCAGCTGAACCACAGTTAAAGTCAGAGTCAACAATAACTGCAACATTGTTACAAAAATACCAAAAAGAATATCTTTAAAAAAAACACCTACAAGAGACTGTTAAATGGGTAAGGACATGCATGTGATCACATGAGAACTAGCTACAGATTATTGTGTGTCCGATAATATACAGTATCTGTATTGTGATATGAGGCATACGTGTTATCTTTTCCTTCTTTTAAAGAAAACATTACAATAAAGTGATGTAATATTACTTACAGAATGTTCTTTCTGTTCTAGGATTTGCCTTCAACCACTTATATCGTTATATCCACATTACTGATGATTACTTACCAAAAATCTCATCGTGTAAATGTTTTGTGAAATCCTCAGCAGACAATCTCGGCGCATTATTGATATCAAGGTGTTTGGTCAAAAATATTGCAATATTAGATTTCCTGTTCGTTACCTCATTAGTGATTCAACAGCTATCAATCACTTCTGATCACTCCTGCTTTGACAACGGTAAACTGTGTTCAAACTGCTGACCCGGACGGGGGACATTGTCGAACGGTGGAAAGAGCACTTTGAGGAACTCCTAAACCCGGCCAACATGTCCCCTGGAGAGGAGGCAGCGGCTGAAGACTTGGGGGGGGGGGGTTCGCACCCATATCACTGGCGGAGGCCACTAAGGTAGTCAAAAAGCTCCTTGGTGGCAAGGCGCCAGGGGTGGATGAGATCCGCCCTGAGATGCTGAAGGCGCTGGACATTGTTGGGCTGTCTTGGCTTTTCAATGTCGCATGGGGGTCGGGAACAGTGCCAATAGACTGGCAGACCGGGGTGGTGGTTCCCATTTTCAAAAAGGGGGACCGCAGAGTGTGCTCGAATTATCGGGGTATCACACTACTCAGCCTCCCGGGGAAAGCTTATCCCAGGGTGCTGGAAAGGAGGCTCCGACTGTTTGCTGGGGGGTGGAGAACGTCAGGTTCGGGGGTCTCAGGATCGCCTCTCTGCTGTTCGTAGATGATGTGGTCCTGTTGGCCTCTTCGGACTATGACCTCCAGCATTCACTGGGGCGGTTTGCAGCCGAATGTGAAGCGGCGGGGATGAGAGTTAGCACCTCTAAATCTGAGGCCATGGTGCTCTGCCCTGGAAACCGGTGGATTGCTCCCTCCAGGTGGGGACGGAGTGCCTACTGCAAGCGAAGGAGTTCAAGTATCTCGGGGTCTTGTTCACGAGTGAGGGTAAGATGGAGCGGGAGATCGACCGGTGGATCGGTGCGGCTGCAGCAGTAAAACAGGCGCTGCACTGGACCGTCTTGGTGAAGAGGGAGCTGAGCCGGAAGGCAAAGCTCTCAATTTACCGGGCGGTCTACGTTCCGACCCACACCTATGGTCACGAACTCTGGGTCGTGACAGAAAAAAACGAGGTCTCGGATACAAGCGGCCAAAATGAGTTTCCTCCGTAGGGTGGCCGGGCTCAGCCTTAGAGATAGGGTAAGGAGCTTGGACATCAGGAGGGATCTTGGAGTTGAGGCGCTACTCCTTCATATCGAAAGGAGTCAGCTGAGGTGGTTCGAGCATCTAATCAGGATGCCTCCTGGACGCCTCCCACTGGAGGTTTTCCGGGCACGCCCAACTGGTAGGAGATCCCGGGGAAGACCCAGAACACGCTGGAGGGATTATATCTCCCAGCTGGCCTGGGAACGCCTCGGGATCCCCCAGAATGAGCTGGAAAATGTTGCGGGTAGGAGGGAAGCCTGGGTCAGCCTGCTGGGCCTGCTGCCACCGCGACCCGATCCTGGATAAGCAGCTGAAAATGGATGGATGGATGAACACAACCTTAATGCATCACTAACCTATTTCCTTCAAGGGCCCACTCAGTCATGCTGCCTCTCAGTAGCTACATGACTGGGAGTTTTCTTCTGTTGAACTTCATCATCATGTGAGGCCTCTTCCCCCTCAGGCACCCGCCATGTGAAGGAATACAGCAGAACATGGCCTTTCATTTGTCTAATATATGCATTTATAATTGAACTTAGTTAGCTGGAGCCTTGTTTGTTTTTTTCAAATAACTGAAAGTGCCCTAAAATGAAGGATGAATACTTTATTATAAAAGAAGGATTTTTTTATGGGCACACAGGTAGGCTGAACTTAAAGTACTTGTGGATTATGAGGCAGCAGGGGAGCCCAATGATATATAGTGTTAAGGACTGTGTCACTGGTACTTAGAATTTTATGTAATCTCCATGGCAACAGACACAAACCAGATGCAGAAATGCCAGACATCAGAGCGGCGGTGGCCGTCCTGGTGTCAGTGCGCTGTCTGTGTTTACGCATGTTTACGTGTGTCACATTCTATTTCAGGGCGTGTTGATGGTCGGCCCCCCCGGGACGGGGAAGACCATGTTAGCCAAAGCCGTGGCCACAGAATGTGGGACTACTTTCTTCAACGTGTCCTCCTCCACCCTCACCTCCAAATACAGGGGCGAGTCCGAGAAACTTGTTCGTCTGCTGTTCGAGATGGTAAGCATAAGGTCTCAATACCAGACCGATGGTCAACATGTTCTGTTGAACTACAGAGAAAGGGCCCCCTGAACTGTTCTCCTTTCTCAGGCCCGCTTTTATGCACCAACAACCATCTTCATAGACGAGATCGACTCCATCTGCGGCAGGAGGGGAACGTCTGATGAACATGAGGCCAGCCGCAGGGTCAAATCCGAGCTTCTGGTTCAGATGGACGGTGAGTCGGACAGAGAAGGTGAAGCCATGAAAAAGGCTTCTGATATGGTTGTTTGTGGAGTTGATTCAAGAAAAATGAAAATGAACCGTTTTTCTTCTGGCATTTGGCACAATTCATATCAAAAGACAGAGCTGAGTGAAATGCAGTATTAAAAAAAAAGTACTCATGGTAGAACGATGTTGAATTGTGGTGTTGTATGTGTGTGTGTGTGTTTTGGCGACCAGGCGTGGGGGGAGCTCTGGATAACGATGACCCCTCCAAGATGGTGATGGTCCTCGCCGCCACCAACTTCCCCTGGGACATCGACGAGGCGCTACGACGGCGTCTGGAGAAGAGGATCTACATCCCCCTGCCCACAGGTGACCTCACCACCCACAGACCAACCAGTGTTGTACTAGATCGGTCTCGAGACCACGGCTCGAAGGTCCCGTCCCGCTTGTGTCAAGACCGGCCTAGACCACAACTCGGGGGGGGCGGGGGGGGGGGTATGACTCCATTGCCATTTATTTGTTGTGTGCGTTAGGATGTCAGACTTCCTGCTTCAAGTTTAACCAATAACTTGCAACAATAACTAATTCTATTACTGTTGACGCGTCTCCCCCGTCACACCCACTCACTGAACTGAAAAATTGGCTACCTGAAAAAAACCCAGAAGAACCGGGACTCGCTGGTCTTGACTTGGTCTCGACCCCTTTAAAGTCTTGGTCTTGTCTCGGTCTCGAAAAACTCTGGTCTTGCTCATGACCTAGTCTCGGTTCACGTGTTCCTGACTACAAACACTGCTAACTGCACAACAAACTAGAGCGATGGTCACAGTCGCGGTCTAACCGAGGCCGGACACAATAAATCCTAATATCTGTGTGTGTGTGTGTGTGTGTGTGTGTGTGTGTGTGTGTAGCTGAGGGTCGTGTCGAGCTTCTAAAGATCAACCTCAGAGAGGTGGATGTGGCTGCTGACGTGGACCTGGACCTGATTGCTGAGAAGATTGCGGGCTACTCCGGAGCCGACATCACCAACGTCTGCAGGTGCGTGTGGTCGTGTGTGCGCTGAGTTCATCCTTCATTTCCTTCACCTCCTATAAAAACATAACCCTCTTAGAGGCCGACTCAGGGCAGATGAGGATCAGAGATACAGAGCGGCAGAGAACTGAGGAGTCTCAGACTCTCCTGACTGGTCTGGATTTTACTCTCTCAGGGGGATTCCACAAATGTAGTCCGGTTCATTCGGTCCGGACCAAAGGGGAAAGACTATTGTTGGGTTTTAGTTCTGCCCCGGTTTTCATTCACCCTGACACCAAAAGGAGTAAACGCAAAGTTCTACAGACTGGACAGTTCTGGTGATCGTCACCCTGCTTCATCGGGACCCAACGAGGGGGAAACTTTAACGCTTCTGATGAGGATGTTTATGTTCTTTAGAGTCACAAAGACCTCACGTAGAAGCAACTGATGATTGCCGTTATTAGTGTTATGAGGCTGCAAATCGAGCGCATGGTGATGAATAATGACTAACAGGTAGAGACAGAACTGTTCAAAAGGCCCTTCACAAGCTCCCTGATGACTGGTGTGAGCGTCGGGGAGCGCACGGACACACGCCGAGGCGTCTGTACAGTAACGGTTCAGGGCTGATTGCTGTGGGAGCTGTCACACATTTGGACTTAATGGACAACGGACTAAATGAACTGAGGCGGATACAAGCACAGCCGTTTGAACAGCTTTTAAATAGGGAAAGTACCGTGTTGATTTGCATAAATCTGGTATCTACATGGTATTTTAAACGGATCAATTAAAAGATGGCTTCCCGAACACATTCCACCATGAGCAGATGGATTTATTTTACCGACCCACCTCTTCAGGCGGTCTCGGTTCAGGTGTTTGGTCCGCGCCAGGGTTCGACTGACCGATTTCCCACCGGCCCAAATGAACCGCACAAACTGAGTTAGTTTTAACCGAACCAAAGCGTTCAGGTGTGACCACACGCTAAAAAACATAAGTGCGAGTTTGTCCTATGTCGTAAACTGGGTCTATAAATCTAAACCCTGTCGTACAATGACAAATAAAAACCTTGTAACCTTGTACGGCTCCAGGGAAACTTTCCTCTATTCTGTCATTTTGCAGATCTAGCTGGGATACATTAAACGGCAGCGTTGAAGGCACAGAAACGAGATCTTATAAATCATACATGGAAATGCTCCAGCCTAGAACATGGCTATAGAACGTCATGAGCCGAAGTGTGACGATAGTGGTCACACGGACTGTATTCAAACGGTGCGTGCGCGACAGCCAATTTCGTTTTTTTTAAATACAAGAGCAGCCATAGCCAGTGTGCATGCTGTGCATGTGAGAGAGAGAGAGAGAGAGAGAGAGAGAGCGAGAGAGACAGATTACGTGTCTTTATGAGCAGGTATTTGCATTTGGCCGTGAACCTGCATCACTAACGACGTGGCGTTTGCAGGCATCACTTCCCTTATTGTCTCTCACTAAACCAGCTCTATGTGTGTGGATCCATTTACCTTTACACCGTTATATCGATCCAGAAACGACACACAAGCTCAGACGCACATTAAAAAAACGTGCTCTCACTGTGCTCATTAAGATGTGACCCACGCCCGGAGAGAAACCAGATAACACCAGCGGCGATTTGAAAGTGTGCACTGATTGTTGCTGAACAGTGTCTCTCCTCACCACCCTGTCCTTGCTTTAGTCCGTTCTACCGCTACGCTCGGAATGGCAAGTACTTTGTGTTGCTCAAGTTGTCTCTGCTCATCTCTGGCGTGCATTGCTCCATTGACCTTGGACGTGCGTGCGTGCGTGCGTGCATGGCGTGCCTGCGTGCGTGCGTGCATGAGTGAGAGCACGTGTGTGAGGATTTCATCCCGCTGTTGCTTAGCAATCACAGCAGAGACTCTGTCCATTTTAATGAGAGTAAAACTCTTCAACTGGGAAATCATAAAGTGTGTTTTCGGGAGCATATTAAATATATTTTTTAAATGGGTGTTATGTATGTGTGTGTTTGAACATCCCTAACCCCCCCCCCCTCTGCTCCTGTCTTTACATCAGGGATGCGTCCATGATGGCGATGCGTCGGCGGATCCAAGGCCTGAGCCCCGAGGAGATCCGAGCTCTGTCCAAAGACGAGCTGCAGATGCCCGTGACCATGGAGGACTTCACGCTCACGCTCAAGAAGATCTCAAAGTCCGTCTCCGCCGCCGACCTGGAAAAGTATGAAGCCTGGATGGCTGAGTTTGGGTCAGTGTAGAGAACGATTACCGTTCAGACCCCCTCCCCCCGCCCCCCCACCAGAGGGACTAGAATTTCAAAGGGAGGACTTTGAAAATGATGAATGCCTTGGAAGAGGAGGACTGCACTCCCGCCCTTTCAAAAATCCCCCCCCCCCGTTGTTGCTTCCACACAATTGTCCGTGTAGAAACTATCAATCGTCCAGCTGCTGACCGACGTGAGTGACCCAAGGAAGGAAAGGGGAACTTTTAATGTAAGAAAGTAGCCTAATACCCACACAGGTAGACCAGGGAACATTTTACTTACATGTCCGGCCTCGTCCAAGAACATTTGCGTGTTCCTATCCGAAACCCAAACTTTTTTTTGCCTCTTTCAATTTGATGATGAATGACACTTGTTTGCATAAGTAGGGGAGCGTTGGCAAGATTTGATCATTTGGATAATCAATGGCCCTAAAACTGCAATATGAGAGTCTTGGGTTTTTCCTCCATTTGGCAGGTTTCAGTAAAAAAATTGAATTTCACAGCTTCAAGTCTCACATCCTGCTATCAGAAATAGCGGTCGTATTAGAAGACCTGAAAAACAACACAGGATGTTAACATAATAAAAACAAACCCTGAAGCAGATGCTGGCGCGAGATAATTTCCCCAACAAATATGTAAATTCTCAAGTTATCCAGTGAAACCAACAAAATATGCCGTGGAAGCTCTCAGTAAAGTGGCATGCCGTGATGACGGAGATGATCATTCAGACTGAGGCTTCATGGTTCAGGGGTTCTTGTTTAGAACCAGTCTGCTGGGGACTTCTTGCACGAGGCCCTTTGTCTTAACTTTGTCTGTGTTTGAGCACTTTTAATGTATTTCCTCCAGGAGCCTATGTGCTTACTACTGACTGAACACACTTGAAGAACCACAATGTTTTATAGTGTCTGGCTGTGCGTTTGTGTTTTTTCTTTGTTGGTTTTAATATTTTTTTTTTTTTTTAATTTTAGTTCTGTAAAGACAAACAAATGTAGCCAGGCTAAAACAACATGGCCGCTGGACCCATGGAATGTTATTAAAGAATATCACAGTTCAATCTCGCCCACTTGAAATGAAATGATTGATCACTCAACAGGGAGTCAGCTTCTTAGCTGTCTAGTTATTCACATTTCATATTGAATCTCTGAATTACTCAAAATCTTAAAAGCTCGACGGACGACATCATCACCGCTGCATCTCCATGGCAACCGAGCAGACTCCGTGCTCGCTGTGTGACAGGGTTCACAGCTCAGGTAAAAAGCTTGTAAATTGACCTTGAGTTGGGATTATCTGGTCAAACTATTGAAATATTATTTTTTAATATACTGTTTTAAACCCGTGACGTTATAATCCTTACGAGACATACATATATACTTGCTACTCGCAAAATAGTTTATTCTAATGATGTAGGATCAGTTTTGTTTGGGCTATAGAGTCATTTAGGGACTCAATGTGTTAAATTTGTCTGAGTATATTTGGAAAGAAATATGAACATCAACCTTTAGTGGCCGACTGTGCACCTTACTTCTCCTCAGGGACGTCATTAAGACGTTACTTTCTTTATTGTTCCGTATTTCTTTTGTAGCGCTCGAACACTTCTTTTTCCCCTCTCGGTCAACAGAAGTGCATCTGACATTTATAATGTCTCCTCCCTCCTCCTACTTTTCAAACGTAGGACAAACGGCCCGCAGCACTCGTCTACCTGCTGGGGCTCCCATGATTTACTGCTCTGGGCTGTTTGTCCTTTGAATCTAAAATGGGTTTTAACTGCGGGACAAGCAGTCTTTGTGTGTCCCCCTATTGGACTGCATTTCATTGTGAGGCACTTTTAAAAGTCTGGTCACCACAAAAAAAAAAACATTTTTTTTTTTTTTGCTGTTTTTATATAACCTTTTCCAAAAAGCTTTGAATGAAACCTGGTTCGGCCCCATAATGTAACACACCTGAAGCATTTCATTCTTTTGTCAATATCCCCCACCACTATTTATTCAGCTTTCATGCAGTGAGATGACATATCGATGGCCAAAGTGCAAAACCTCCTATCTGCTAAATTATCCAGGAAAAGTTCAATAACCTCCTATCTGCATTTTGTATATTTTTCTTTTTTTTTCTTTTTGTATTTTTTTGTATTATGTATTGGGTATCCTGAACAAATAGCATTCTGCAAGAAAACGTTTTTGTTTTTAGTATTCTCAAAAAAGTGCATTTTTCAGATTGGAGGTTTTGCTCTTCGGTCATCAATATTTAGTCACGATCCAAAGAAACAATGTGATGATCTATTGGCCTGTGATCATTGATATAAATGGGGTTGATAATAGAAAAGACCCATCAGTATAAGTTCATGTTTTGACAGAAACCACCAGTCATCATGTCAACTACTGCTGGAGTTCTCTAGACCTCATTTCAGGTGTGATCTCACTTCATTCAGCGTGGGCTCCAGGAACCCAGCGAGGACGTCCCCCAGGGCCGGAAGATGGTGAGGAACAAGGACTGGCAACAGGCGAGAGAGGTGGATGCAGGGTCCGGGTCTGTAAAGAGGTGGATGCAGGGTCTGAGTCTGTAAAGAGGTGGATGTGGGTCTGAGTCTGTAAAGAGGTGGATGCAGGGTCTGAGTCTGTAAAGAGGTGGATGTGGGTCTGAGTCTGTAAAGAGGTGGATGCAGGGTCTAAGTCCGTAAAGAGGTGGATGCAGGGTCTAAGTCTGTAAAGAGTGGATGCAGGGTCTAAGTCTGTAAAGAGGTGGATGCAGGGTCTAAGTCTGTAAAGAGGTGGATGCAGGGTCTGGGTCTGTAAAGAGGTGGATGTGGGTCTGAGTCTGTAAAGAGGTGGATGCAGGGTCTGGGTCTGTAAAGAGGTGGATGTGGGTTTGTGTAACGTGCTGACAGGTGACAGAGACTTGGCCCTCGGGGCCAGAGAGACCTGGACAGGTCAGGATCAGGTCTGTCTTTTGTGGATGGAATTCAAACTTAAGTGTTACACTTTGGGTGGCCTGCTTTAAATGTATAATTTATACTCTGTTATTGTGCTTAAGGTACTTTTACTTTGTGTGTTTTCATGTGAGAAGACCTATACTGCGAACTAAGCAATCCTTCCAGTTTCAGAGGAACGAACAACACTTAAGTACAATTTAAATGTACTTCTTTACTTGAATATTTGTATATATGCATATATATATATATAATATATATATAATATATATATAGGGAGAGCTAATAGCTCAGGTGGCACAGTCATCACTGAAGGATTGGTCGGTCTGCCTCCACCTCCCATGTGTCCTTGAGCAAGACGGGTGACCTCAATAATACTCCCGTTATGTGTGTCTGTTCTGAACAAATGGGTTATTTACGGGAAAAAAACGAGACGGGCGCTCTCGACTGCCATCAATGGCAACAATGACACATGCGTAACTGAGTTTAAAGGACCCCGCTTTATTTCGCGTGCGTCCCATTCCAATGTGTAACTCGGTGTGTATTTGTGATCCGTTGTCGGATATCTGACTGTGGATGGTGTCTGTGTAGTGATGTCGCTGTGTGCCAATAACAAGTTCCAGTCTCTTAAAGCCAATCGAATTGACTACAGCATTCACTGCCAACCCGTTCTCCAAAGCCCTGAACTTCATTTCCTTCCCTCCAGGGAGTCATGCTTTATATTCTTCTTCAAGACGGCACTAGATTTGGAACTTTCCTGCGATGGACAAGTATACCTGATATGAGAGCGATTTGGGTTGAAAAAAAAGAAGAGCTCTCTGACACAGCGGCTGTGCAGTCTCGGATGTCAGAGCAACCTTGAAGGCATCATCATGAAGAGCGGTGAGAACAGTCCCTGCTTGTATCTGTATCCACACACAATAACGTCATGTCCTCAAACCAGAATTACCGCCTTAATGTTGTATGCTAACCAGTCAAGTTACTGTGTATTGTCATAATTAGCATGTGAATTATTGAGGCCAAAGACAGGCCATTGTGAGAGTCAGAGTGAACTTTGACCACTGAAAGCCAATCAATACATGCTCGAGTCCAAGTCGATGCCAAATTTGAAGAAATTCCCTCGAGGTGTTCCTGAGATATTGCGTTCGCCAGAATGGGATGGACGCACAACCCGAAAACATAAGGTCTCCAGCTGTCGCCAGCGTGGAGGCATAACAATAAATAGATACGGACACCTAATATTCACAATGGGGGATTACCTTCCTCAAGCAAGTCTCTGTATGTTGAATTCAATTGTGTGCCAACATCAATTGAAACCAGTAGCTGCTTGCATGGTCAAAAAATGTGAAAACTCATGGTGCGCTTTCAAAAAGGATGAGCAGTTATGTCTGTAGTTTGCACCATTTGTCGTTAATGGTGTAATAAATGCAGAGCCACTGCTATAGTCTTCCACAGACACCCAGCAGAGTATTGAGAAATTAC